>JAKCPI010023018.1:0-19951 GCA_023213315.1 Euborellia annulipes
AAGATTCTGGGACTGAGTTTTTAATTAAAATAATAAATATGAATAAATAAAAAAAATATATTTATATAAATTTATATTTTTTAGTATTAAAAATTTTTGTTTTTGTATTATTTTATTAAATGTGTGGGGTAGGGGGCGTCATATGATTAAATATTTTTAAGGGAGGCGTTAAAACATAAACCACTGGCCTAAAGTAAAACATTCTAGAAAATTATACTATGTGTAAAACCCAAAGGCGGATCCAGGGAAGTTTTTCAGGGTTCTAATTTTTTTCTGACTAGACGCGAAGCTCGCCGAAGGCGATAGCATTGTTAATTATTTTATTTATTAGGATTGGATAAGGGGTTGAAAAATTGAAAAAAAAAAAAATTTTTTTTTAAATTGATTTTAGCTAAATCGAAGCCAAATAAATAGAAAACATTCAAAAAATAGCGTTGATTATTATTTTGATTAGGGGTGCGGGGGTGAAGGGTTGATTATTTAAGAAAGGCCTTGGAATATTCCAAATCACTTGTTGACATTCTTTTCCAGTTATAAATATAGTTAGATTGGAGCAAAAGGTATTTTTTTTACTTTTAATAAAAAGGGAATTGTTATTTTTATCTATTTTATTCCTATAGAAAAAGACAAGTCTCTCTCTCGTCCAGTCGAGTCGACCGCGTTGCCGGGCTTGCAGGCGTTGCTCTCTTTTTTGTGTTTAAAGTGAATCAAAGTGAATAATTAATATAGTGTAACCCACCCTGACCTCACCGTCAACCAGCATACCCTCTAGAGTGTCTTATTAAAGGTAATTATTATGCATTTTATCGTTGAAAAAAAAAATTAGAAAATAATTGAGAGAAAAAAGATTTTTTGAATATGAAAATAAAATAAAAATGAAATAATTATTTATAAATGTATTAAATTATTTTGAAAGTAATTTTTAAAGGGGGGGGGGGGTATGAAGGATTAACAGGGGGGTTAATGCCCCACCCTATAATGCTCAAAGATATTAATGTTTTTAATATTTAACTAAAAAATAAGTGATTCCGTTGAGTAAAAATTTATATTCAATATTTAGCAAATAGGATAGTGGGGTAGAAACATTTTAATGTCATTCTAAAATTTCTTATTACTGGGGCGGAATTAATTTTTGAGAATTTCGAAACTCTCATAAACAGATAATAATAACACTGAGTAACTTAGGAACCCATCGAATCCCTTGCAGAATTTTGTAAGGATTTTTTCATTAGGTAGGAAAGTAAGATATGTTTAGTCCACTTAGAATTTTACTGGGGTGAGATAGCGCATCTTATAGAACTAATCTCAATTCGGATTTGAATTTTTACTTTCTCTTACCTATATATATAAGTTAATATACATATATATGGAGAGAAATAATGGATTCATGTCAAAATTTCGATGTCGAGACTTTGATGGATATATACATTTTGAGGTCCCCTGAATCAAAAAAAAAAAAAATGGTTTTCGCGACATGTTCTGTCTGTGTGTCTGTTTGGGTTTGAATTGAGCTAGAAGATTGAAATTTTATATTTAAGTTAGGCACCCTAGGGGGGGTGAAAATAAGATTTGAGAAAAATATTTTTCTTCAGGAATGGAAGTTAGAAAAAACGAAGCCAGAATTTTTTCTTTAAAAATATATTTTAACAGCTGACGTTTCTGCTTTGGTCAAGGCCGAAACGTCAAGCTGTTAAAATATATTTTTAAAGAAAAAATTCTGGTTGCGTTTTCTTCTAACTTTCATTCCTGATACAAATTCCACCAGCCATAAAATACCCTTATACCAGCGTTTTCCAAACTGTGAGGCGGGATCGGACTAGTCTAAGGGGAGGCGCGAATATTGGCCACCAGGACCAATTTTCCAATTGACTGCTAGTTTTAATATAAATAAGAATAAATAAAAAAAAATATTTTTATATAAATTTATATTTTTTAGCATTAAAAATTTTTGTTTTTGTATTTTATAAAATGGGTGGGGGGGGGGGAGGCGTCATAAGAATAAATATTTTTAAGGGAGGCGTGGTAACTTAAAGTTTGGAAATCACTGCTCTATATAGAGTCAGCACTTCCAGTACCGGGAATAAGCCGCTAAAGTTGCGGGAAGATGGTTTTACGCAAATATCTCTAAAACTATGCGGTTTTCAGCAAAAATTCATCTATACAAAAATAATCGAAATTAAATTACAAACAAAAATAGTCTAGTACATAATCACGCTAAAGTGAACGGTTCGGGAGATATAGAGGGGTAAAATTTGTAATTCTAACAATGGTTGTCATGGTAACAAGATAAATATTTCTCTATCTCAATGTCTCCTTTCATATTAATTACAAATTTTACCCCTCTATATCTCCCGAACTGTTCACTTGAGCGTGATTATGTACTAGACCATTTTTGTTTATTATTTAGTTTCGATTATTTTTGTATAGATGAATCTTTGCGGAAAACCGCATAGTTTTCGAGATATTTGCGAAAAACCATCTTCCCTTTATTCCCGCTAAACGCCCCGGTACTGGAAGTGCTGACTCTAGAGTATCTTTCCATCACTAAAATGCAACCTATTCAGAAAACTCTTGCCCATTTTTGTCTCCAGCTCTCCAACTATCATTAGTTCCAACTGAATATTTTTCTCCGTGATCAGCTATTTTTTTAAAAATTCTCTTACATTCCCGAGGGAACAGAACGTCTTTTTCTCATTAAGAGCTCTTGGTCCGTTTGACCAAGAAGAGAGAGGGAATATAATTGAAGTAATGAGGAGAAGAGGAAGGGAGGTTCCTCTCGGAAGTAAGAAGAAGGTCCCTTTGGGCCGGTGTTCAGGTCAAAGGGTCGCCAAGGCAAGGCAAGGGAGAAAATCTCCTCCTCAGGGAAGAAGGGACAGAAGCAACTCCCTCCTCTCGTAATTGAATCCCTTCTGGCTGCCAAATGGCCTCAATGGACCTTCACTTCACCCTCCCACATCTGCTGTGGGAAAAAAGAAACCTACAGGGTGGGTCTTCTCAAAAAAAAAAAAAAAAAAAAAAAACAACGCTTCTTCTCTCTATCTACATTCACATCTATCTATTTATAATTATAAATCTTCAATTCTCTTTTAAATTTATTGAATTTTAATAATAGACTTTTAATTAAAATCAAAAGGGGCGTAAAGATCTCACGTCCCTCTCGTTTTATAATTGATTATTGATTTCACTAATAGAATTTTTGAATTTGAATGAAGAGAAACATTTTGGCCTCGGGGCGAGAATAGGGTTGCCACCTTTTTTTTTTTTAATTAAAGTGCATTGGTGATTAAAGATAAGAAAAAAGTACTTACTTAGTGTCAGTTTTTCTTTAGCATTTATATTTAAAATCATTTTTTATTGCTTTTGGCAAGTTTTATCAAAGTATTATCATTGCTAAACAATTGCACTGCATCTTTACAGTCTAAGTTAAAGTAAATAATTCATTTCTTCTAAGGTTCAGAGATGCTTTGTTTCTTTCGTCTCGTTATCACAGAAAAAACTCTCACCTGTGAATGCTCATGTGCCAGGAATAAATGAAATTACTTTATACAAGTTTGAAAAATTATCCTCAGTCTTATTAAACACTTGCTGCCATTTTTGTGCAGTAGATAATTCCGTTTTACTCAAAAATGCTTACGAACAAACATTTTTGAATCCCAGAAAAATCAAATCATGCGAAATAAAGTACTTTATTGTTCTCGTAAAGTATAGAGTATAATTATCCGAAATAACGTACAATACTTTATTATAAAGTACGGGTGACAACCCTAGTCGAGACTTTCCTGAAAAGATAGATAGAAATTGTATAAAAATTTATTTCTATTATTATTAGTTTTTTATTTCTGTTCAATACAAATATTTTGTCTTTGCTCAGGGACCCACATCTTGTGGGTACGTGGATGGCGACCACGAGCTACCCGAGCTGGGACTGGCAGTCCTTTTATTCTTTACATGTCGGTCCCTTCCTTCTATATTTTCAACATGCGTCAGACCGTGCGACGGGCCGGCCTGTTCTATTATTTCTTCCAGTCGCAAAAAAACCCATTCCGCCGACCCCTTTACCGCCGAGCCCGCACCGCGGGAATAATAACGGCAAAGAAAAAAGACAACAAATATTTTGTCTAGTTTTGTAAAATTATTTGGGCATGCACTCACACCACACTATTTCCAAGTCGTGATGACGAGTCCGATGTCAGTTTCGTAACGTAAGATGAACGGCCGAGATAGAGGCATTCTGAGTCAAGCCCTGAGGAATGTTTCGTTCCGAGATCGAAATGTCGAGTAGAAAAATTTTTTTTTAATTTTTTTAGTTTGTTTAACATCTTTTTCGGCATCTGAGGCTCTTTAAACCACGTTCCTATTTATCTCAATTAAGTGCAATGTAATTTTTTCTTGGATGATAAATCTTTCAATTCATTAAGTATTAAATATTGCACAATATATACAATACAACGTATTGTACAATAAGTATTAAATATTGACAAGAGGACCTCTTTATCAAATTTTTTTTACTCGAAGACTTTATTTTTCAATGATTGGGGATTAGATTTTTTTGATTGATGGCCAGTATAATTTAAATAAATGTTTGTCTTTAAGGATTGGAGAATTTAGTATAAAGTAGAAGATTGGTTCAATTTCTTATAAAAATATTTTTCTTTGCTTAGTCAATATACTCAGTAGGTCACTGAAAAAAAAGCAGCTAAGAGCTCAGAGAATTAAATCTTCATACTAACAGACTCTTCAATATGTATTGAAATCATCTGAAGCACACTTTACTCTTGTACTTAATAGGAAGGATAGGAGAAATGGTTGCCATGGCAACAAAATATAAATATTTTCCTATGATTATTTTATTATTATTTTTTTTTAAGGGGGGGAGGCCTATTTAAATAAATTGACATCTTGAATTCTAATATATCGGTGGAAACTAAATATATCTCGACACCAAAAAATCTGGTGTGACAAGCACAGAACACAACTTTCGATTACCGAAGGTAAGAGAAAGTTGTGTACTGCGCGACCAGTCACACCAGATTTTTAATTTAAATTAAACGAGGTGTCTCAAAAATATATATATATATTTTTTTTAAATTTATTTAAGGTCTTTTTCGACAACGGAGGCCATTTAGACCCACCATAGGCGGGCAGCGTAGCTATTTATAATATAGCAGAATTGAAATTTCTCATCGACCATATAGGCAGGATTTGATTTCTTAAGAAAGCCTGCGACTTGAAATTTAATTTAATTAATTATTTAAAATTTATTATTTATTATGCTTGATAAATAACTAATTTATCATAGAGATAATAGAGTTATTTATTTGTTAATTTTTGTGATTATTAATTGGTTATCTATTCAGATGAATTGAAATTTATTATTTTTGCGTTTTTTCATTCTTTTTTTTTTTAATAATTCAAACTCTCATTTATTTTTAACTAATACTGATTAAAGCCCCCTCCCCCGTGACCCTTGGTACAAACCCGGAGTAACAAAGATGATGTCGTACATCGTACAAAGACAGAGAGTATAATTATAATCCGTATCATATATACGTAAATACAGCTCCAGGGTGCTTTCTTTATGAATGGACTCGAACAATCATCAATCACTTCGGAGGGTTCTTTAGTTCCAGTTCCCGTTTAGATTCAAACAAAGAGACTTTTAAGAGTTTTTCTCTCAAAACAAAGAGAAGAGAAGAAATTGTATGAAATTTCTTTAGTAAATATATAAAAAAACAATACAACAAATTAGCTATTTTTCTTTTAAGTGAAATAACTTTAATGCACACCCTTTAGATTTACGCCTTCATATGATTAGTGATTCTTAATGTGTATTTGCGACATTAAAATACAAAATTGGCTGTTTATGTTTCGAAGCCAAGACTGGCGGCCGTCAAAGTAGAATGAAGAGATGAATCATTGATAAGAGCATGCAGGCATGCATAACGATCAGGCTTTGAATTCTTTGTGTTGTTTTTTTACCCCCAACTGATTATTAATTTTGGTCGTTCTTTTCCAAATGGAATTTTGGAGTCTTGTGGATGGCGTTATGCAAAGTCCTCGGGTCTCAAAGTGAGGAAGTTAAAAAAAAATGCAAATTTTTACTCATTGAAAAGCGTTGGGTTCCTTCTCAGCTTATGAGAAATTAAAGCCAATTAATTATAATAATTAAACCTTTTAATTGAAAAATAATAAAAATTGTTATATAATTAATTTTTTTCCCATTTTACGTAGGTAACTGGTCAGTATTTATTATGATGTGTTTCTAATTTCACCCCCTTGTTAAGCCTTATCCGAACTTTGGGTCTTGACTAAATAACTTCGACCTGGACTCTTATTTAATCATTTGATTAGCTTTTAACTAGATGTGAAAATACTTGGAAGTCATAATCAACTAGCTTATTCAAGGGATAGATAGTGATTAGGCAACCGGCTCTGAGTTGTTCAAAGAAAATGTACCTGCCTGATGACGGCTGAAGAATTGGCAGCCTTTGGTTTAAACCCTATATGGGACTCTAAAATTCTAATAAATTATTTATTTTTACACATAATCTCATATACTGGCTGACTCCTCTTTTTCAATTATGAGTGCAAACTTAAAACCACGGGATGTAGAGAATATATAACTATATATCAAGAAGGCCTGAATGAATCGTATTGTTGAAAATTAAAATTTATGGCATTCAGCGAGACCGTCACATGATTTTAATCCTGATTTATATTAAATTCTAGAATTCCCACAAGCGATCAATATTTTATTAGCGTTTCTTGATGTTGTTGTTAAGTCTAGACTGGAATCAAACTGGAAGCAATCGTTTCTTTTTCAACACGTGTCTCAAATTCTAATTTGAAAGTGAATTATTCGATCAATTTGAGAGAGAGAGCTTCCTTCGAAAACTCGTTACACGAAATATAATAATAATAATTTCTCGATGTGAGTTACGAAGCAGGCGTTGTCGTTGTTGTTACGCCTACATTCTGTCTATACATGAACATCCCCCCCCCCCCTCTTCCCCTCCCTCCCCTCCTCTCTACCTCTAAAAAAAAAATACTCATTCAAGAAGATAATATTTTTGTCCCACTTGTTGTTCACCTGAATGAATGGATGAATGGAAAGAATGAATGAATGAATCGAACAGAGAGCATTTCTCTCTCCTTTTTTTTTCGCAAAATTATATATATAAATTTGACTAGATGACAAGAAAAAGGAGGAGGATCAGCAATAAATAGCTAACGAAAGTGAAGATAAAACGTTCGTGAATAAATTATCATGCAAAACGGAGCGTCAATTAATGGGGGGATATTAAAAATAAAAATAAAATAAAAGACTGCGCATTTGGATCTTTGAATAAATAAGAAGTGACAGCTTTGCTCGTTTGATAGCCTTATAAAAAAAAGTATTATTCATTAAATATTTTCTCATAGTTTTATTTTTTATTTATCAATTAAATTCACGACGACATTTTATTGTTTTTTTTTTTTTTTATTATAAAATTTAAATTTATTTAAATTTTAGAATATTTTATTTTATTATTCAATTAATTAAATATATTTATTTAAATTTTATTGAAATTCAATACGTATCTAATTTGACTTTTGTAGTTGATGTTATTTTATATATTCAGTTTTAGTAATTATTCACTGTTGTTGAAAGAATTGTTGCAAAATTGACATATTAAGAAAAAAATAACGTACCATGATAATTAATAGACATATTTGCGTACCAAGAGGAATTTTTGAAAAGTAAGTTAGATCACAAAAGCTTTAAATTTAAAAAATAATCCTTATAAATACATTCACAAATTTTTAGGTTCCATTAAAGTATGGCATTTATTTACTTCATACTCAATAAATTTGATTAACTTTTATTCAAATAGTAAAATTTTTAAATGCAGGTATTTAATTATTCATAATTTAAAAAATTAACGCGTAGTTGTTTAAAAACCTAAGACGGGTTTATTAAAAAAAGAACCTATACCAGGGGCGTATATAGAAATTTTTTTCGGGGGGGGGGGGGCCTGAACTCGAAAATTTTTTTTTTAAGAAACTAAATTTTTTTTCACACGAAATTTTTTGCGGAACATTTTTTTCTTTTGCCGAATCAAAGTTTTCAACCTTGCGGAAAAATTTGTTGCGCTGATGCCTGTATATTCCTATATATGTATATGTTTGAGAGATTTCGGGGGGGGGGGGGCCCAGGCCCCCTCGGCCCCCCCTTATATACGCCCCTGACCTATACTCACTGGGAGAAAGCAACCCCAGGGCGGGCGAAATCAATAAATTTTAAATAAAATTTATTTTGTTTTACGCCCCCTACGGTATTTATCGGACTTCATTGAATACAGTCTTGGATGAGTTCATTTTGTAGTTTGAAAGTTATTGTCACTTCAAATTGTGTTTTCTACATGCAGATTTTTCCAAATTCCTTTTAACAGTTGTTTGTTCCTTCCTCCTCATCCATCAGCCAAAATTTCCCCAAATTTCATTTAGTATTTATTTATTTATCAACAAAACATAAAGATTTTCTCGAGGGCAATAAGCGTCTAAAATTAGAACTTGATGTTAATGGAAGTTTGTGTTTCATCCCTCCTAAAACCAAAAAGCCACGCCACCCTCCTCTTCTTCTCCTAGGAGTTCATAAAATCCCATCTGACTCACTGATTGAGTTACGAGCGTCCCATCGTCCCGTTGTCAAATGTCAACCGATTCTTATGCAAAACAAAAATCAAAAAAAAATCTTAATTGTTTTTTTTTTTTTCTTGATTTTCTAACACAAAAAAGAAATTTTTTTTTTTCAATAAGATTTACGTTTTGTTTGACAAAGAACTCAAACTGTTTGAATTTTTTAAATTTCTTTCTCACTCTTTCTTTCTTTTTTTTTTTTGTCTTAACTTTTATTGTGTTTGGAAAGAATTAAATTTATAGACATGGAGGATTTATTAGACAACAGTGAAAGAGTAGACAAAGATTTTGTTTGAAAGAATGAGATAATCAATTAGGTGTCTGATAATAGAAAATTCAATCACAAGGGAATTTTATAGATCAAAAAATGAGAAAACCTTAAGAATTTAATACTGGTACAATGAATTTTTCCAGGAGAAGGGAGGGATAAAGTTTTTTTTTTTTTTTTTTTTTGAAATAGGGCCTGTTCCCCACTTCTAACGGAAATAATCATGGTCCCTGTGGTCTCGTTTTCGTTGAGAGGCGGGCAAAATGGGAAAATCTTATAGCGTGTAATACCTCTCACGTCATGTGCCCTGCCTTAATCTTTGAAAGTATGTCTTTCTACTTAAATTTTTTACTTTCTCTTACCTATATATGGACGGTATTATAGCACAAAAGAACCAAGCGCCATTATGATCGAAATTGAAGATAAGACCGCCATCTTGTAGAGAAAAAGAAGATCTACCTCTTTATTTAAATCACAACATTATTACTACTCCGTACACTTGTTTTGTATAAAAACAAGAAAAAAGTCATTGCCATTGGTTTTGTTTACAAGTGTGCAATTGAAATCTCAAATTTAGGTTAATGGCGCTTGGTTCCTTTGTGCATAACATCGTCCATATACTGTATGTTGAATATATAGGGCCTATTAGAGAAAAAGTAGCCTATTGGTTTCAAGTCAAAAACTTGATGTTGATATTTTGATGAATATACACGTTCTGAGCAAGGGGGATACAAGGGGGGGGGTAAAGGGGGTAATTACCCCCCCTGAGATTTGAAAAAACTCGAAAAAAATGTATTTTTAATGTAAAATTTTAAAAATTAATATTTAAATCAAATTTGATTTATATTTATATTCTGGCAAACAAGTACAGAATGCGCCTTTAAATTACCGAAATTAAGAAAAAATTGTGTGCTGTGCGACCAGTCACACCAGATTCCCCCCCCCGAAAAACACCTCTGGATCCGCCACTGTTCTGAGATCCCCTGAGTAAAAAAAAAGTGGGTCTCGCTAGATTGTGTCTGCGTGTGTGCTGTGTGTGGTGTGTGTGTGTGTGTGTGTCAGTGAAGAAAGTATCTCAAGAACGAAAAGAGCTAGGCGGTTTAAATTTTATATTTAAGTTATGCACCCTCCTGAGGCGTAAAAATGAGCTTTTAAACAAAATCGGTCAAAAAGCTACTAGTACTTTACTGTTGCACTTTTTCGGTTTTTTTTTTCGATTTTCTCAAACGTTTTTGATTAAAATTCATAAATTACTTATTTTTAAGATGCTCTTTAAAATGTTTCATCTCATTTTGCCCTTAAAATAGTTCAAAGCAAGATTTTTTATATTACTAAATAATTTTTTATTGTTTCAAATTCCTTCATAATTTTTTGTTCATTTGATGCTTTTTTAATTGACGACAAAACAATCAGAGAATCTACAAAAAAAAAAAAAAAAAAATTGTAATTTATTTTTGGAGAAATAACTAAAAATATCATCAGAAGAAAATGAAAAAAAGATTATTTTTTCTAAAAGATCTGAGAAAATAGTTTTATTAATAATTCTATTGAGAGAGATGATGGACATTTGAAAGGAGGGGGGGAGAGAGGAGAGAGAGAGAGAGAGAGAGAGAGAGAGAGAGATTTTAATAAGAGAGGAGGTCATTTATAGAATAGAGAAGAATAAGTAAGTTATTACTATTTAGCCTTGGAATTGAATTGAAATCAGTTCATAAGAGTTGGTAGTTAATTCTTTCTTTTTTTAAAAGACGAGAGAGAGGCCGGATGTTGAGATGAAGTGGAATCAATTCAAAGGCTCTCTTCTCTCTCTCCTCTTTTTTAACACCGCCAGGATCAGAAGTAATGTTGGAAGGAACTCCTCCTTTCTTTTTTTTTTGAATTGAATGCTCTTTCTGTCAAAAGTGAAAAATTATTACCCTCCTTTTGTTGTTTGTTAACATTATCAAATATCGCCCCTTAAGTAGAATATAATAGAACGAATTGGTTGATAATCGCCTTGGAACTCGTATCGTTTTTTGTAACCAAAAGAGGCAAGCAAATTGGGAACACTACTGCAGGTGTGTCAAACTCAATTATTATAATAAACGGGCCATTTCTTACAATTTTAAGATTCACACGGGCTACAAATTGAGTTAAATGAATTTAATAATAATGATGTAAAATATTGTCCTCCTTTCATTTTATTTAAGATAATTAGGGGCCAAAAAAAATAAAAATAAGCTCAGAGGCCCATACCACAAGCTGCCCGAGCTGGGACAGGCAGTTCTTCTGTTTTTTGTATGTCTGTCTCTTCCATCTATATTTTCAACAGGCGTCAGACCGTACGACGGGCCGGCCTGTTCTATTCATTCCGGTCGTAAAAACATATGATAGGGCGGGGGTAAGGGGGGGAATGGAGGGAAAGAGTGAGGTCTGCCGACCCCGCACCGCGGAAATAAAGCGAGGATAGAAGAAGAAGAGGGGCCAAAAAATACACCCTTGCTCTTCTGTATAGCGTTTGAAAACAAACACCCTGGCTTAATCTTTAACACGTTCACTTCGGCCCTAAAATTTGTAGCTATATTTCTCCATGGGGCGGCGCTCTAATTCATTGTTTGATTTATCTGGAGGCGCCTTTTTTCATTGATTGTTCCTATGGAAAGGCGCTCTTTAATTCAAGTGCATAGAACATTATGGGATGTGACCAGTCACACCAGATTTTCAAAATTGGCCTTTTTCATCGTTGGTTATCTCAAAAATTGTTCAGTTTTTGAAAAAAAAGCGAAAGAATAAAAAAGTTGTGTTCTGTCCTTGTCACACCAGATTTTTTGTACAAAAAATCACTCATTTGGTACAGTGAAGGACAATATCAAGTCCCACCCATGCGTTTTCTACTTGTGATTTTTTTTTTTTTTTTTTTAACATTCCCTTTTTCATTCCCTCACATTCACAGTCTTTGGCAACTCGGATTTAAGACTTTAAACGATTTCCGTTATTGATTATTATACATATTTGGGTCAGGATCTTATTTAAGATTTGGTATAAATGTTAAATAAAACTTCGGACGCTGGGGTGAGGACTTCGGTATAGAAGGAGAGTACCAACTACCCAAGCCCGTGGGCGTTTTTTTTTTTTTTTTTTTTTTTTAAAGCAAATGAAAATCTTTATTGGAAATTTTCTAGGTTTAAACCATTGAAAGTTTCCATTAAAAAATACATAATATTTTTTAAAAAACAATGAAATAATCATAAGTTGAAAACACATGGGGTGGGACTTAATATTGTCCCTCACCGTACATGCCGGCGTGAACGTGTTAAACTGCTGTTTATTTTATTTATTTTGAAGTGAAACTTCTTTTGCAAAATATCACAAAATTCTTTTTACTCCAGTTGAACTAGTAGAAGAGTCGCATCCTCAAAAGCCCAGTAAATTTGGATTTTCTTATTCAATGACACCCTCCGAAAACAAGAAAAAAAGCGGCTGTCGACTCAACAGATCTGACCAATTGTCTAATCTTTTTTCCTATCGTCGTGAATTTGAATTTCGTTTAGAAGCTTCTCTCTCTTCCCTTCTCTAGTAGCCCACTCACGGGAAATTGCTTCATACGTTTACGAATATAGCCGAGACAACACTAAATTAGTTTCAGACTATTTTTTTAATCCTTCAATCAAAAGTTTATTATCCATGGATCGTCTACTCGTTCAGGTATCGCACTTTTGAGTTTCCAAAAATACGTAAAACCCTTAATAGAATTGTTACGTCATCGAATTAATATTCTGACACCGATTCATAATATGAAAAGTAATTTAATAAATGAGTTGAGGCTTTAGGTATAAAAAAGAACTATAATTTAAATAACAAAAAATCATAACTTAAAAGGCGTTATCTTGGAATGTTAATTAAAATTTTTCAAGAGAAAGCTTAATTTCGAATAAAATAATATTATTAAGTGTGTTGTTGTTGTTGTTGTTGTTGTAGTAGTTAAATAGGGAATTAATCAGACCTTTTAATTGGTCCATTAAAGGAAAGAGATTCGCTCTTTGACATCAATTAAACCTTTTAATTAATTAAATCAGTTATCAGAAATAAAAGAGAGTTGAGTTGATGACCTTTTTTTAATAGAAGAGCAACCAACTCTTCTTTTAATTATTTTTATTTTTTTTTTTTTAAGGGAAATTAAATTTTTTTCTCTTCTATCTACGATGTCATCAGAGAGAAGAGAGAGAGAGACGAATCATAATCACATTAATTTATTTTCATTTTTTTTTTTTTATCTTAATAAATTTTGGGTTATCAAATTACCGCTATGTAACTTCAAATTTTTTTTATGAAAAACTTCAAAATATTTAGGAAATTTTCTATTAACGTCTAGATAGAGCTTTGTTTGAAAATAATTGAAGGAATTGTATTTAAAAATTTAAACCCCTAAATGGCCTCACTAGTCGAAAAGGGTTTAAAAATTTGATTGGCAACACTGGCTCTCTTATAAAAAATGAGCGTTTTTTTGTTACTTATTTTTATCCACGAATTTTATTCTCTTTTGCATTCATTAGAACTAAAATTATTTTAGCCTATACACCTCACAAAAAAAATTAATACAAAGAACATCATCAGAATTAAATATCTATATATATAATTTGCTAATGTCCGTCTGTCCGTCTGTCACGCTCTATTTAGGCAACTTCCCGTTGGAATTTTGAAATGAAATTTTGTATGCTTAAAGAGGACCTTCTCGGGATTACAGGAAAATTATTTTTATCCTGAAATTCCCATAACTTTTTGAGTTATTAATTCTTAAAGTTACGATTTCTCCCATAGGAAATGTATAGAGAAATATTTATGTATTCTTTTCATTTGTGTATTCCATGAATGTAAACAAATCCTCAAGCAGGCACTGGATTGGAATGGAATAATAATAATATTAATTTTCTTTTAGCCCTCGGGGCTTGGTGTAGAGGTTAGCGTGCTAACCGGGTCGCGGTCGCGGGTTCGGACCCCAGGCAGTCCGATGATTTTATTTAAGCGATTTGGATACCAAATGGCTTAAATAAGAATGCCTGAACCCTAAAAATAGATAAATTCATAAATAACGGTTATCGTCAAAGTCTTATATGGCCTAAGTTGCCGAAAAGACTGTGTGAATGTGGGTGTGAGTGTTAAAAAAAAAAAAAAAAAAAATTTCTTTTTATAAGTAAGAAGCAAAGGCGAGGGGTCCGCCACAGGCGGGCCCGAGCCAGCTGGAGAGGGGGGTCCAGGGGGCGGGGCCCGCGGCTATTATAATATAAACTTCCTACAAATTAATAAACAAAGGATTTCGAATTTGGGATATTCAATGAAGATAAGCTCTAAAAAAAAATCAACTTGTCTTAAATCTTGTTGTTGAAAGAAAATAAATACTCTTTTTAGCTCTTATAAATGACTTGAAAATATAATTTATATAAATATGTACAGTAATTGATAAATAAGTTTAGATGAAGAGGTTCGTATAGGTTGTATCCTATTTTCTTGGCAATGAGAATAAATTCTTTATAGTGTTTTTCTCGGAATAATTATAAAATAAAGAATTTTTAATTCTATAAAGAATTATTCTCATTGCCAAGAAAATAGCATTCACCTGTCTCTTCATCTGGATGCTTTTCCTTCTGAAATAAATCTGGGAACATGAAGGCGTTAGGCAACCCGCTCACCGTGAAAGCATATATGGTTGTTTCTTCTCTAGGCGCAAAAGATTTAATAGACTATATACCGTCTTATCTTTTTTATATAAACCTATATCATTTTTAAAAACAAAAATATAGAATTCTATAATTTCTTTATTAAATTTGTGTTTTGTCATTCGATTTTCATCAAGTATCAAAAATATTCCCTTTTCTTTTTTCAGGCTTAAGTATAATAAATTTGCAAAAGGCTTGAAAAAGTTTTATTTAAAAGTATTGAAACTATTAACATTTTACCTGATGAATTTATTTTTTACGACCGAGATGTCATTAAGAAATTAACATTTCTGGTTCATCTAAGGCATATAAGGTCTTATATTTATTATTTTCCTTTCTAAAAAAAATTTTAATTTGTGGCCCTCGGGCTTGGTGTAGTTGGTGGCGTGCCTACCTTCTATACTGAAAGTCGCGGGTTCAGATCAAAGTCTATGGCCTAAGTTGCCGAAAAGTCTGTGTGAATGGTTTGAATGAGAAAAAGTGTGTTAAAAAAAAAAATTGTTGCAAAGAATATCAAATGAGTTGATTTTTTGCTTATACTTATTGGACGCGGAAAAGTTTGAAACGTTTCCATTCCTTACTGGACATCATGTGCGAATGTATTGCACTAACCCGTCAAAGAAGGTTTTTTTTTCGAAAGGGCTGAAATAAAACCTGAGGAAATATCAAAAGCCTCTCCAAAGAATATACTGGCCCTGGTAAAAGGGACGGGTCTATTCTAAGGACAAATATTGGACAACAAAGGATAGAACAAAAGATCAACTAATGGTCGCAGTTCAAAGTGCCTTAGGTCCATAATAATAATAATAATTCCTTACTGGACGGGATATGTTTGTGGGCTCGACTCGACGAAGACAGCTGCTCGGATTACCGAAATGTCGCTCGCAGTTTTTTTTTTAGGATGTCAGCTCATAGTTCAATAATCGGATGTCAACTCGCAGAATATATTAATAGAAAGTCAACAACCTCGTTGTTGGATGATTTTTTTTTTAATGTTATGCAAGCAATTCATTGATTTATTTTTTAGCTCATTATTTTTTATAAGCGGATTATTTATGATCTTTTTTTAATTTTTTAAATTACGGATCATGATTGTAGTGTTTTATCTGAGCTTTTTATGCAGTTACTCCTTTACTTATTTCATCGTCTACCTTCTTCATATTTTTACTATGGACCCTTAGTTTGTATATCAATTTCATTTAATTCAATATACCGGTACTTGATAGATATTTTTTCTGTTTATTTTTAGATGGCTGTGAAGAACGAATCCAAATTGGGGAGCGATTGCGGTTGAAATGTCCAGCGTCATCGTCATGTGAATCGGTCAATCGTCATGCGATACATTGGTGGAAAGATGGCCAACAATTACAAAAGAACGATTCAAGAATAAAGCTTTTAGGGGACGCGTGAGTTTTTCTTTCCATTTCGTCCATTTAAATTGAGGTTATATGAACAAGACAAAGAGTTGAAAGTTTATTTTCTTTCTTTTAGAGTGCGCCTTAAAGTCCAGAAATCGGATGCAGGTGTTTATGCGTGTCGCGTGCCATGCAAAATAAATCAAACCAAATGGTTTAATTGTTCATTGAGGATAGAAAATAAAAAATCGTTAATCAGAAAAACATCGGCCAGTGATCATGAAGGATACCAACAAGATGAGGCGTTGCTTTCTGAAGAGCCCGAAAACCATTTCTATCCAGGTATTATTTTTAAGAAATTTCCAATTTCTTAGTCCTTTCGAGTCTTTTCAGATTATATTTAACAACCGAACCTATTGTTAGAGCTTAACATAGAAATGAAATTAGAAATTTTCTTTTAAATTACTTTCAAGATTCTGAGATTCTCCGTCTTTCGGAGGGGATTATATGGATGGATTTTATGAGGCAGTAATCCTCATTTTTAAGGCGCTTAGGCCCTTTGTTCCCGTGGCGTGAAATCTTCTCCCACTTGCCTACCCAAAGACGAGACTTCGGCAAATTTTGAATTATTTGCGGCAAGCTAGATTCGAACCCGAGCCGGGTGTTGAGACTTCGGACTCCATAATCCACATCTTCGCCGGCTTAGCCGCTTGCCTCCTCCTCTCGGAAGGGATTATAAAATCCTTTTTCTATTTTAAATTAGATGCATTTAGACTAAGCACGCTTCGCCTTAAATTAGCAACTGAATATATTTATTATATGACAAAATATATGTTTATATACTGTATTTCGTACTAAAATATGAATAAAATCTAAACTAATCTACTTTCTAACTTACCCGTGGCTTAGAGGGAAGACTTCTCGTTCCTGAGGTCTCAAGTTACTTTCCCGTCGCAAGCGAGAAAGATTTATTTCAATTAAATTGTCTACTAAACATTTAAGATAAATAGAGATGGGGTCTAAATTGCTTTAGAAGCTAAAAAAAAAACTTCACTAATTCAAGTGACATTTGTTAATCATTTTTATTTGTTTATATTTAACACACTACTAATTAATAATTTGATAAGAAAAGTGGATTTATAGCTGGATGAAAGTTTTTGATGAGTAGAAAAAAGAAAAAAGAAGCAGATAGTATTTATTTCATTTATTAAGGCTCATTAAGCTGATGAAAGTTTGGTCAAGACCATCTTCAGAGCTATAACACAATTAGGATGAAGGCAAAATTTAAATTACAATGTTATTTTAACATAATTGTAATAAATAGTTAATAAATAAAGTATATAAATAAATATACATATACCTCTTGTCCAAAACCGAATCGTCAGCTTAATGGGCTTAATAAATAATACTAGCTGCTTCTTTCTACTCATCATTAATAATTTGTGCACATAAAGTTCTACCCTCACTAGACCACCATCTGTTTATTCGCGAATATCAGAATTCATATTTAATTAAGCAATTATAATAATTTCCCCATATTTTTATTTTCAAAATGTGGCAATAATGCACATTTATTAAATTGCTAGCTTCACTATTTGACTTGGAGTCATTGTTATTGATTGTTGCTACCTTCATTCAAGTTTCAAGCTTGAAATAATTAATTATGATCGCTCACAAGTCATTTATTGTTTCTAAAACAAACACCTTTTTCTTGACAAATTTATTATCTCATTTAAAACCATTGGCTTGACGATTGTTTAAATTTTAATTACGAACGTATTCTCTATTATGTTTATTTTTACAAACCTCATTTTAAATCTATTTATATTTCCATTACTCCAGAGTCTTTTATTTAAAAATATCTTTACAAAAGAGTTATAAATTTAGTTTGGCCTTCGTATATTAATCATTTCTCCCTTCAAAATCGACTTGGTTGAGACGAAGTTTATATTGTTAATAATAATTACATTTTGTATTTTCCTTTTAGGAAAAATTAATTATACTGCGAAAGAAGGGGCAGACGTTCGATTAGAATGTAATGTAAAAAAAGTTCAAAACGAGAAGAATAATCCTGTCTACTGGTGGCGTTTGAAATCCCATGACGATCAATTACCAAGCAGCCAACCGGTAAATATACAATCTCCATCTGACATATGTATAGATGACAGAATTTCCAATACTAAATCTCTCTGTTCGTTTATTTTTTATTTAACAAATCGATTAGGTTGTTGAATGAAAGAGTCCAAATACTCGTAGCTAAGTAAATTTTACAGTTTCTAAAAGAAAAAATAATTTTCTGGTGAGTTAGGTCATGAATATAAAAAGTTTTTTTTAACCCCTTCACTTCTCCTTCTCAAAGAAAATGCCTAAAATAATATTTGGAGTCTCGGGCAAATTACCGATGACTGTTTTGTTAATGTCTCTATCTTTGGAATATACAAAGAAAACACCGTGTATGGGTTATGAATAATATACACCAGCGGTTGCTTTCCACATTAAGATAATTTATTTAGCAAATTTTTCGGATTGCCTACGCAATCCATCCTCAGTGCATGAAATTATACATACTCTAATTGTGGAACGGCTTCTTATATTAAATGTTATGATTTAAAACACGCTCCACATATGTATAATTTGATGCACTGAGGATAAATTATTTTAATGTGGAAAGCAACCGCTGGTGTATTTTCTCCATAACCTTAACGATTTATCCCAGCATACTTAACTTCTACACCGTGTATTCATACTACACTAGAGAAGGGAAACATCTACGCAAGATAAGTAAGTTAAAAAATTGTTAATATCTGCTTAAATATGAATAGACCAAATTTTTGATTTATTAACTAGTTTTCGAGCCCTCGGACCTTGGTATTATGGTTAGCGTGCTGTCTATCTGTACCAAAGGTCGCGGATTTGCATCCCGTCCCAATCGACAAAATTGATTTCAATTGAATTGGCTACCAATCAATTGGAATAAATAGGGACGGGGTCTAAATGGGCTCCTGATCCCGAAAAAGACCTTAAATGAAATTAAAATTTTCGATGATGAGTTTGTGGGTGTCGTCATTGCGCAAGAAGATTCAAATTTTTAGACGTTTCCCCTCGTGAGCAACTCTCTCATTAAGCTCAACGGGAGAGGAGAGAATGCACTATTTTGTAACGCGAAGTTTCACTTCAAAAACTTGAGGGGAAAGTGAAATTTAGTACGTCAAATCCTGTTTAAGGCTCAAACAGACAGAACGCGAAATTCGCGACGCTCAGGCTACGCGCGCATTTCGCGGCGAAAGGCGTTTGCTAAGCCACATAGGCAGCGTTGTCTGGGCGTACGATCCGGTATTGTGAATATGTATATTTTTCATTAACATCACTCATCTTGATGATAGTTCGCCTGTTCGCGCGAAGGAGTTGTAAATTTGTACAACTCGAAAAGCTGTCGCGCGAAAGAGAGCGTTTACGCCGCGTAAGTTCGCCCCTGTGTGACGGGGATGATACAGTCTTGCCTTATACAACATTTCGCGCCCTGTCGCGGCGTTGAAAAAACGCCAAGCGACGCGAATTTCGCGTTCTGTCTGTTTGAGCCTTTATTATAACTTTTATTATGCAAAAAGATTTATTGATCTAATAATAATTTATAATTTGTTTGTTTCAGGGCATTAAAGCTTCCCTAGAAGATGGCTCTCTCTATATAAAGGATGTTTCTCCTTTGAACTCCAGGCTGGTATATTTGCGGTCTCTGTCCCACTCAAGTCAAAGAAATTGGCAACTATCAACAATGCAAATTTCATAATTTCCCTCATTATTTGCATATCATTTCAAAATACGAGAATGAAGGGATTTTTTTTTTTTTTTTAAATTAAATAGATAAAAGCAACATCAATTTAATTAAAACATATTTCTTTGTGTTGAAGCTGAAAGAGAGAATAGAGGCTTGAGTTCGGCTTCTTTACTCGATTATG
>JAKCPI010023019.1:0-14683 GCA_023213315.1 Euborellia annulipes
CTCTTTTTTTGGCAGCAAGGTCATTTAGACCTATTTTATATATTTATTTCACCTGGTTTGGTAGCCAATGGCCCAAAATTTATGATGTAGGAAGGTAAAGAATAGGGTGGCGCAAAAATCGGACTAATTTTTTTTCGACCTCGTGTTAGTCTAAATCAAAAGAGAGGTCGATTTGCGTATTTTACATGAAATCTAATATGTTAAATAATCTGGAATAGAATAATTAAAAACTAATTTTTTTTTCAAAAGTACACAATAAAGGCGAATTTTTATCACGAATCCAATGATGGCGGTTGCCTGCGGAAAACCTGTGCTGAATCCCGGTTGCTGCGGTTTCTTTACGATACATTTTTTCGGTTTTTTTTAGATTTTCTCAAAATTTCCTCTTACGATTTTGATTAAAATTCAAAAAACAGTTATTTTTAGACTCTTTAAAATGTATATTCTCATTATCGGGTTGAAATCTTTTAATTTTACTCTTGTACTTCATAGGAAGAAGAAATGGTTGCCATGGTAACAAAATATAAATATTTTCCTATACTTATAAATTTTACATCTTGAATTCGAATGTACCGTACTGTCGAAATTAAAAATATGTCGACACAAACAAATCTGGTGTGAAGCACAGGACATAATTTTCGATTCTTCTTGATAATCAGAAACTTATGTACCATGTGGCAACCATTTCTCTATCTTTCCTATAAAGTACAAAGTAAATTAAGTGTTCTTCAAAAGTTTTCAACCCGATAATGAGAATATACATTTATTTTAAGGGTCTAAAAAATAATTGTTTTTGAATTTTAATCAAAATCGTAAGAGGAATTTTGAGAAAATCTAAAAAAAAACGAAAAAGTTCATCTGTAAAGAAATCGCAGCTTAACTTTCCAAATTCAGCTTAGTATCATTAGTTCGACATTGTGTAATTTTGAAAAAAAAAATTAGTTTTAAATTTGTAATTAATTATAGTTTGCACAGAATTTTCAGCAACCTATTCAAGATATATTATTTAACATATAAAATTTCATGTAAAATACGTTTCATCCAATAAACAGCTGGGTGCAAATCGACTAACTTCGGATCCCTAATATATGACAATATTTTAGTTTCTCATGTTTTAAGAGACCTCTCCAAAGATGAGCTCAAAAAATTTTAGGGTTGAAAATTTGAGAGGCATTATTTTTTCTCGTCTAAAATTTTACCATAACGAGAAAAAAATCGATTTTTGACGAATTTAAAATTTTTAAAAATTTTGAGGAGGTATGGAAAAATTTTTGAAAATGAGGCATTTAAATTTGCGTTTTTAGATACCCTGAGACGTGAAAAATTTATAATTTTTGTTTAGTTTTAAATAATAAAATAAAACTTTGAATTTTTGTCTGTCAAAGGGGGGGGGGGGCCGGGCCCCTCTAGGCCCCTGGGACCGCTAGTGACTATAATAGCTATTATAAAATCGAATTTCAAGAAAATTGGAAAAAAACTAAAAAAAAAGTTCACCAGTAAAGTACTACTACTCGAGGTGTCCCAAAGACGAGACCTAGCGCAATTTATTTTTTCTATGCCGGAAATAGCAAATATATAGAATTTAGTTTTATTAGCATATATTCATTTTTAATATAATTTTATACAAAGTTATTTTTCTTTTTCGTTGTTTTTAAATTTTTTTGATGCCGTTTAGACCACTCCCTTGTGAAGGAGGTGGGAATAATTTTGAGCAATACGGTGAACTGCAAAGTGTCCGTCTGGTCTGCATCGGGGCTGCTGAGTGACTCCAAATCTACGGCTTCTAGAAAAAATGCAGTTCAATATTTGAACGGGCCGCCGAATTTTTCAGACAGGCCTGCATTTAGAAATATTAAGGAAAAGCGAGAAGGGACAGCGGAAAATAAAAAATATTTTTTTTTAGTAACCGAACTAAATGACATTACAAAGATGTTACTTTAGTGTAGCATCTGTTTTAATTCTACGAAAAATTCTTTTTATAAAATCCCTCCCCCCTCCCCCTTAGAGAGAGAGAGAGAGAGAGTTGTTAATTGCTAGTGAGCAGCTCTCTGACGTTTCTCTCTTTACCGCTGCCAACGAAAAAAAAAAAAAGAATCTACTCATTTGGATAAATTCCATCTGATAAAGGAATTTAAGATTAATAATAAAAATTAAAGCAATCACGCATATGAGGGAACGCTTTTTGTTTTCTCTCTCTCTCTCTGTGTGTGTGTGTAAATGTTAACTTCAAAGATCAATGAATCGCCTACTGTTTGTTATAATGCTCTCTGGATCTCGAATCGGATCGCTAATCCTTTTAAAAAGGATTTTGTCCATCCCTGTTTACAATAATCATAATTAAATCTCTCAAATGAAAATTAATACAAATTCTAAAATGACACTTGGCCACTTCACTATACAGGGTGTCCCAGGTGTCACGCACCCCATTGTTGAAATCGAAAGAGAAAAATATTCCGAGCCCAAAAATCCATGTTTGGAATTTTTTGATTACGTAGTAATTAATTAATAAAAGTGACCAATCAGGAGCGCGCTACAGAAGAATAGAAAATAAGTGGAATAGTACTAGATATAATTTATTTTGAGTTTTTCATTTTTTAATAATAATTATTATTACAATATTTTATTAATTAACCAAAACAATTAACGTGAAGCTTCTCTGTCATACTATCCCACTTATTTTCTATTCTTCTGTAGCGCGCTCCTGATTGGTCACTTTTATTAATTAATTACTAATTAACTACGTAATCAAAAAATTCCAATCATGGATTTTTGGGCTCAGAATATTTTTCTCTTTCGATCCCAACAATGGGGTGTGTGACACCTGGGACACCCGGTATAATTAAAACTACCGGTCTTTTAGCTCTCTGACGTCATATTTTAAAAAGGAGTGAGCGACAATATTCTTTCTACTTTGGAACAAATATTAGCCAAAGAGAGCCTATTAAATTATATAAATGATATGTATTTGTAGTTTGTACTGTATTTCTATATTTATGTCTTCGGCGTTCGGCGGGTGTCGCGCTTAGCAGGGTGGTGGGGGGGGGGGGCTTCACCCCCTGGAAGAAAGAAGAAGAATAATAATTTTCTTTTCATAATTAAGAAACCTCGATTACTTGTACTTTACTGGTGAACTTTTTTAGTTTTTTCCAATTTTCTTGAAATTCGTTTTAAAGATTTTATAATGTTTTTAGCCTAGTGGGCTTGCCTCCTGGCCAATTCCTCCCTCTCTTTACCCAGGACTCACAGATTTAGAACATATCTCTTATGGCCTATTTAAATTTTAATTAATGTGCAATTTTGTAAATTTAATTTTTTATATAAATAATTACTTAACAATGTATTTAATTTAATAATGTCAACAAGACCAATTAGTAGAAAAATACTTATTATTTAAATTCTATCATTAAAATACTAATTATTAATTAATTTTATTGAAAATAATAATTTTTAATTGTCTCCAAGGCTGACAGCATCGCCTGGCCAACTCTCTTATATCTCATGATTAAAGTTTTCCTATGAGGCACTAGCAGTACGTTGCTATTCCTCAAAGCTGTCCCTGGTCTGTTATTTCTTATTTTGGTGTTTTTATTGATGTTTCCATGGCGAGAATGCTCCGGAATCCTTTGCGACCGATTTATTTGAAGTCGGCAATCTACCGGACGGTCGTGAGGCCGGTTGCTCTGTATTCGACCGAGAAGAGAAGCGAATCGGCACTGCATGTGATGGAGATGCGTATGGCCAGGTGGTCACTTGGTGTCACCAGACTTGACCGCATCCCCAATGATACCATTAGGAGCAGGCGTCTCCGCTGGTTTGAACATGTCGTACGCCAAGAGAGCGGTGGCGTGGCGAGGACAGCGTACGATATGGGGCTCCTCGGACGACAACGCAGAGGAGCACCTAGGATGACTTGGCTTCATCGGGTCAGGAGAGACATGACCGAGCTTGGCCTGTCGGAGCGGAGATGGAGAAGAGTAAGGTCCGCCGACCCCGCACCGCGAGGACAGAAGAAGAAGAAGAAGAAGATGGATGTTTCCATTGAGGGGCAAGTTGTCTCGTTATAATTTCTTTCAAATTTTAAATATTTTCCTATTTCTTCTATACAAATCAAATTGCGCCCCTCGAGTACTCGTACTATACTGATGTACTTTTTTTTAGTTTTTTACATTATATACCTATAACTTTTTGAGTTATTAATTTCTAAAGTTACAATTTCTCCCATAGGGAAATGTACAGAGAAATATTTATCGTATTCTTTGGATTTATGTAAACAAATCCTGAAGCAGGCACCATGGGAATAGTAGCAAGTATTCCCTTCTCTTGGGACAGGGGGTCAGAGGTTCGTTTCCTGATCCCTTAAATGAAAAACTAAGCAAAAAAAAGACTTGTAATTAAATCCCACAAATTTTCTGGGGGAAACGAGTTTAAAAATCAAGATTTTTTTTTTTTTTTGTGTTCGTTCCTAAATGAATGATGGATTCTCTCTTCTCTCTCTCTCTCTCTCTGATGGTTTCTTCGTGTCTGACAATCAAGGAAGAGGCCAATGACCTCTGGGGCGTTTGCAAACCTCCCCCCCCCCACCTCCCTCTTTCATTTACATAAATATATACTAGTGAAGAAAGAAAGATGAGAGAGACACCTGCCTTACACGTATTTGTTATATAATCTCTGCCTTCCTTCCATCAAAAACCGAAACGTTGACAATTAAAAAAAAACGCCTAAGAGGCATGGTGACGTCTTTAGACGACCCACCGGGAGAGCAACATTTCACAAAAAAAAAAGATCGAACTTTAAATAGGGGTGTAAGTGAGCAATATCACTAAACTTTTTGTCCTACGAAGATGGGTTGGGATTAGAATCAGGAGCTAAACGAATCAGTCTACGGAGATTTGAAATATTCTAATTGTTGAGGGGTCGGGAGGGGGGGGCTGCAATCGACTTGAAACATCGACAGAACATTTGGCACTTTAATATTCAGGATCCGAAGGAACTTTGCACAGCCAAGGGATTAAAGAAAAAAATATTCTTTTATTTAAATATTTTTATTCGCCGACGTTTCGGTCGCCCATTACTACCTTCATCAGGGCCTTACATTCATTAAAAAAAAAAATTTATATTAATTTACAATAAGGAATATAAATTTGAAAATTATTTACAAATATTGTTTATTTTTAATATAAATTTGTTTTTAAATGAATGTTAGGCCCTGATGAAGGTAGTGATTGGCGACCTTTCGGGCGGATAAAATATTATTTTTTAATACTCCTCATTTGCTTTTTGAATGGTGTGCCTCTCAAAAACTTTTCAATTGTTTTTCTTTTCCTTTTCTATCCTAACCAAACTATTTCAACAGGAATTTAATTGTTATTACTATCATCTTCTTCTACATTTGTCAAATTTTTTGACTTTTTTTGTTGCTGGGGGTGGGTGCCCCCACCGCGCCTCAGCAACGCAAAGTAATTTTATATTTTTTTTCTTCTGTTCCTTTCCTGGCTGCTCCTGCTGGTGCTTCTTTCTTGATTTTCAACTTCAATACTCAAAAAAAATTAAAACATTAATTTTTATTTTTTTTTTTTTTTTTTTTTTTTCTCGGCCGCCCCAGAAGCCTTCCTGCCCCCTTTTTATTTACATTTATATTTATATGACAACAATATAACTTTTTTTTTTTTAAATAACATAAAAAAATATTATTAGTGGTGGGGGGGGGGGAGGAGGAGTTTTAATATTTAATCTTCTAGCTGCAAAGTTCCTTCGAATCCTGATTAAAACTTCACAGTCATAAAACATTCAGTTCAATATTTTTTTTCCTATCTCTCAACCGAGACTAACTCCAATTACAGAGAGACGGAGGCAATGTTTGAAGATTTTTACGGCAAGGGGGATTTGAACCCGAGTTGAGTAGCAATTCTAGATTCGTAATCCGCAGCTTGCGTTGCCTCCTCTAACTCTACTTATGTTTTTTCCAGGTGCGTTACTAGGGATTTCAGCCAAATGGGACCTCCGGGGTGCCTGGGAGGCCCCATATTTTCTTGAGGCTAAGAGAGGGGGAGTTACGCCCATGATTTTTACTTTCTAGTATATGAACTAAATAAAGAGAAAGTTTTATTATGAAAAGAAGAAATCAATGGCTGAGTGATAATCAACAGGAACAGGTAGATGAAGGCAGTCAGCAAAGAATAAAAACTTTATTTAAGTATCGTCGACGTTTCGGGAACGCATCGCTCCCATCTTCAGGACGATAAATTGTTAATGTTGTTTAGATTGATACACGTAGGTCATACAAAATTATAATACAAATTCAGAGTCTTTTAATCTTGGTCGGTGCTGATGATGTTTCGGAACCCATTCAACAATAAATTAAGCCCAGGCACCTACTACAATTCTCATAGACAATTAAACATACATTTAATGGTATATGCAAATTTTGTAAGACCTACGTGGTATCAATCTAAACAACATTAACAATTTATCTTCCTGTAGATGTGAGCGATGCGTTCCCGAAACGTCGGCGATATTTGAATAAAGTTTTTGTTCTTTACTGGCTGCCTACATCTACCTGTTCCTGTTGAAAGTATTATTAATATTACGTTTTAGACCTCTCTGAGTTTATTTTTGGAAATTTGCCTGTGTGTGTGTGTGTGTGTGTGTGTGAACACGATTGCTAGCAACTAGATCGATGAAATTTGTTTTTATTAATTTATATTTTGAGCAATTCCATGGATACCTGGCCTAATGATTGATCAAACTGGGCCTAGACGATCAATCGATTGATGATTGAGTCAATCTAAATTTCTTCAAGCGTCAAGCAGGTCAGATCTTTTGATCAAAATGATTTGACACTTGTGGAACACATTTTTGTTGTTGTTTGAGTGTTTCTTTAAACAAAAGGATATTTGTTTAAAGGAGGTGGAGTCAATTACAAAGCGTCTATTTGAAGGGATTTTGGGGTGTGGGGATTCAAATTAAATAAAAAAAAAAAAAGAGTTGGCAACCTGACTGAAAGAGAGAGAGAGAGAGAGAGAGAGAGAGAGAGAGCATATCCTGAACAACAGGCAACAGGATGTCAGTCAGTCAGATTGCTGCTAAGTACCGTAGCAGTCAGTCAGTCAGCTCATGTATAATTATAATAACATTACTGAGTCCCAATTTTGCCTTTAGGGCGTCCATTCCCTCTCCTCTCTCTCCTTTTCTTCTTCTCTTCATCATCAGATTAATAATCAAATACATTTTCTATTTATTAACAAAATCCTTATGCCGGGTTGCAAGAACGTATTTAACGGTTCGTTTGGTGCTTTAAACCTTCCGCTAAATATTTTTGGATTGCAAGAACGTATTTAAAGGTGATTGGTTCGTAAAAGCTGTATTTAAACTAAAGATTGAAATTCGGAGCTTTAAACTATAAAGTATCGACTAACCTGATTTGTTTCATTGAAATAAATAATAATTTAGTGACTTTATTATCACGGGAGAGAGGTTATATATAAATACATTAATTTAATTGAGTTTTCTTTAATTTCTGAAACGTATTAAGCGATATTATTCATTATTATAGATATTCATTCGATGAAGAGAAAAAGTGAGGTTATAGTATATTCCAAGTTTCTTTATAATTTAACCTCTGACAGTCGGAGCTACCAACGTATTTATTTTACGATATTTAAATATTTAAACATTTTTTGTTTTGTAACCTGATATTAACAATTAAAATTTAAAGAATACAAATATAATTACTATTTTTATTTATTTTATAATTTTGGTACTATTATAAATTATACAATTTGACAATGCGCCCTTGCGGTCAAATGGCCAACTACATAGAGAGCTGTCATTTTCTCGGGCCCAATCGTTTTGCATCTATCTATATATCTTAAAGGCTCAAACAGACAGAACGCGAAATTCGCGTCGCTTGGCGTTTTTTCAACGCCGCGAAAGGGCGCGAAATGTTGTATAAGGCAAGACTGTATCATCCCCGTCACATAGGGGGCGAACTTACGCGGCGTAAACGCTCTCTTTCGCGCGACAGCTTTTTCGAGTTGTACAAATTTACAACTCTTTCGCGCGAACAGGCGAAATAATCAAGATGAGTAATGAAATAAAAAAACTTATAGAGCTAAAAACACTTGTTTTTTCGCCTCTAACTAAATAAAAGTAAATAATATTAAAGTTATATTATAGTCTATATTTAATAAGACTGTAATAAATATGTTTTTTGTTGGCAGCCAATCTATGATTAGTAAAAAGTCCGAATCGAGGTAATTGAATAGTATTATCTTATTCTAATTTACAAGCCTCGAAAAATATTTAATCAAAGTTATCATTAATAAAATAAGATTTAAATAAAATCTAATTTTGCAATGATATTCTATTTCTTTCGTAATATAATACTTTATTTATAAAATATTTATAAATTCATTAAATAAAGGTTGTTGAAACATATACACAATACCGGATCGTAAGCCCAGATTACGCTTCCTGTGTGGCTTAGCAAAACGCCTTTCGCCGCGAAATACGCGCGTAGCCTGAGCGTCGCGAATTTCGCGTTCTGTCTGTTTGAGCCTTAAAAGTAGGGAATAGTTTTTTAGAAAATCGTCAAAAAAAAAGCGTTACGTAATATGTGCACGACCCCTATTATAAAAAAAACATCCCGCCGATATCAATCACCAAAATTATAATATATATCTTCAGATGCCCAAAGACCCAAAAAAACACGAAAAGTAAATATTTATCTGTCTGGAGACCGAATTCTCGACCCTTGGTATACAAGGCAGGCGCGCTACCAACTACGCCAAGCCCGTCAAAAATTAAATTCAAATGAAAAATTAAAGGTAATTAAAATTAATTAAAAAGAAAGATAATAAAAATTGTTATTTAATTAAATTTTTTTTTTCCTTACAGAGGTCGGAGATGGGTTAAAACAGACAGATGGACACTCAGCTATTATCAAGACTCGCCAAACAAGGAAAAAGCAAAGCAACTCCTCTTTCCCTAAGAAGACGATTACCAGTATCAAGAAATATTTAAATTTAAAAAGGGGGTTCAGGAGCGACATATAAACGTACTTAAAAAAAAACTAGACTATTATAAGGATTTTTTTTTAAATGAATTAAATTCATAAGAGATTATTGGGACATCGAGCTATAATTTGTTTAATGACTTATTAAAAAATTATCGTAATTAATTTTTTTGTTATCAAGCAAATACAAAAAAAACAATCTGTCCCAATAATCTTTAATTTTCTTTAAATTTAAAAATGAATTTATTGTTATTATTAATCACATATTAATTAAGAAATGTTTAAAATAAGCTTAGATGATTTATTTAAAAATCAAATGTCAAATTAGTTCAGCATTCTTGCAATAGATGGCAGGCTAGTCTAACAGCCGATATATTATTAGCCTATATTTATATATGCTTTTATAAAAAATATATAATAACAAATATTAAAGTATTTATTGTTAAAGCCCCCTTTGTGAGAGAAATTTCCTTAAGAGAAGATTTCTTCTTCTTTGGCAGCATGTCAAGGTGATCCAGTCGGAGAGAGAGACAGACAGACAGACACAAATAAAATAAAATGTCCTTCCTTTTTTTTTTTTTATTTTTATTTTATTGGTTCGACACTTCCTTAGTGCCTTTAAAGAAAAGGAAATAAAACATTCAGAGAGAATCCATCCTCACGTTTTATTAGCTACGTGCTATCGACCAACTGGCTTTATATTTTTGCTTTAATCATATTTGACACCTCAATGACTTGCTTCGGCCTGGGCAAACTGTCAATAGGGAGTTTGCGAGAAGCAAAACGCCTCAAGAGTCGCTTTGGTTATTGGCGAGTTTTTCATCGTTCCGTGACCACCCTATTGGCTCACAGCGGTATATTGGGTTCCAGAGACAATTGATTATGAACAAAGAAGTGAAATTGTCGTCAAAAAAAGCGTTAAAATAAAATTGATCTAATCTATGTAATCTATATAATTCGCTAATGTCTGTCTGTCTGTCTGTCACGCTCTATTTAGGCAACTTCCAGTTGGAATTTTGAAATGAAATTTTATATACATAAAGAGCACCTTCTCGGGATTACAGGAAAATTATTTTCATTCCGAAATTCCTATAACTTTTTGAGTTATTAATTCTTAAAGTTACGATTTCTTCCATAGGAAATATGGGTCGTTTTGATAACTTACCTACCCCAACATTAAAATAGCCTCCCTATGGGGAAATACATGGTGTTTGTCCTTCAGCTATTTTAATGCTGAAGGACAAACACCATGTATTTCCCCATAGGGAGGCTATTTTAATGTTGGGTTAGGTAAGTTATCAAAACGACCCATATAGAGAAATATTTATCTATTCTTTGCATTTGTGTATTCCATGAATGTAAACAAATCTTCAAGCAGGCACTGGATTGGAATGGAATAATAATAATAATTTTCTTTTCATAAGTAAGAAGAAAAGGCGAGGGTACGCCACAGGCGAATCCCTCCGGCTAGGCGCGAAGCCCCCCTGGAGTCGGACGTGGCGGCTAGTTTTATAGAATTCATTTTATAAATTTAACACAAATACAAAAATACAAATACAAATAATTAGCCAAATTGGAATGCTCGAGGCTTAATAAAACTCCCAGAATAAGACGTTTCGGCCTATATTTATTTGGCAATCAATCTTCAGTTATTGGAAAGCGCGCATGTGTATAATTTCTAATAACTGAAGATGGCCGAAACGTCTTATCTGGGAGTTTTATTTTATCTCGAGCATTCCAATTAGGCTGATATCGCTGTTTCTTTCTTTCTTTATTATAGAACCCATAGCGACGTTTTCGGATAGTCGCTAAACGTTGCTATGGGTTCTATAATATCCGTTTCGGTGCATTTATTACGACTATCTATAGCAAACAGCTCTCTAATGCCATATACAAGTTATAAGCGAAATGTTAGATTGCCTTCACAATCAAGAAGGTTGACATCCACCATATATCTAAAAATGCTAAGAGAGAGGGAATCCCTTTTGATTTGTATTCTCTTTTTTTTTTGAAGAGATGACGTAACTGGTTTGCAACATTTCCAACCAACCCTAATGACTTAGCAGAGAGAAGAGAAGAGAAGAACTAGAGGGCAAATACGAAACGTCCAATGACGAAGAAAGAGAGAGAAAAGGTTTCGTTTGCCCTTGAAATGTCAGAGTCAAATAGTAGCTCAACTGGGCGGAGTGTATGAGTGAGTGAGTGAGTGAGAGAGCATCTCTCTAAATACAGAAAGGGCTTCTCTCTTTCTGGATTGGATTGTCATAATGTATTCAAAATAAATCGATGCGAGTTGATTAATTTTGAATTTTATTGGATTCTGTGTACATGTACACAGATGAAGAGAAAAAGTGAGGTTATAGTATATTCCAAGTTTAACATCTGACAGTCAGAGCAACCAACGTATTTATTTTACGATATTTAAATATTTAAACATTTTTTTGTTTTGTAACCTAATATTAACAATTAAAATTTAAACAATACAAATACAATTACTATTTTTATTTATTTTATAATTTTGGTACTATTATAAATTATACAATTTGACACTGCGCCCTTGCGGTCAAATGGCCAACTACATAGAAAGCTGTCATTTTCGCTGTCCCAATCGTTTTGCATCTATCTATATATCTTAACAGTAGGGAATAGTTAGTTAACGGTTCCTTTAAAGTTGCTTTAGCAACAGCCTATAATTTTAACGCCCAAAGCGATGTTTACTAACAGACTTTTAAATATTTACAGAACTGTTTTACGGTATATAAAAAAAACACATTTTCGGAGCTTCAGAGCATTAACACTTTAGCTAGTCAAGCTACTGAAAGTTAAAAACGAATATCCTCAGCTAGAAGACATTTATTTCATCACACACACACACACACAGACATTTCTATTTCAATTTTATTCGTTGTTTCAAATAAATGCATTCATTACACGTGTTGTTGGTTGCACTTGTTCCAAGTCACTTGCTTTCTCTCTCTGTTTTGTTTTTCAATCAATGGATATTTTTAAGATTTGTTGAAGGCTTAACGCCACGCGGGAAGAGGTCATTTGTTGTTGTTAACTGAGGTCACTCACAATTGCACAATTTCAATTATATGAACTTTCGCTTTGAAAGTAAAAATGCAACAACAACAACAACCTTATATTTTATTTAATGTGATTTACATTCGCAATTATTTTTTAAGAGACACGTGTAACCTGGGAGGTCTTGGGTTAAAAAAAAGAGAGATCTTTCTTTAAATAACCAGTTAAGAAAAAAAAAAAAATTTTATTTAATGAAGTTCCGATCCTAGATTGGGATCATCTTCTTTCAGTTTCAAATCAAAATTAACACTATATAATTCAGACTTGAAGATGATCGAAACGTCGTTTTGTGTTTTTATTAAAGGAAGTTGCTTCATCAACTTGCTGGCCATAGGGATTTTACCTTTCTTTTAATACAAGTGTTGATGTACAGTGAGTGTCAATATTAAGTCCCACCCATCGCGTTTTCTTCTTGTGATTATTTCATTGTTTTATAAAAAAGAAGGCTGTAGACTTTGAATTGGGTATAGGAGACTTTGCAGTCAAGGTATTTAATAAAAACTTTTCGACGTCGACGCTTCGGTCGCAAATCACAACCTTCCTCAGGACGATTAATTTAAATATTTAAACATTTTTTGTTTTGTAACCTAATATTAACAATTAAAATTTAAAGAATACAAATATAATTACTATTTTTATTTATTTTATAATTTTGGTACTATTATAAATTATACAATTTGACACTGCGCCCTTGCGGTCAAATGGCCAACTACATAGAGAGCTGACATTTTCGGTGGCCCAATCGTTTTGCATCTATCTATATATCTTAACAGTAGGGAATAGTTAACGATTCCTTTAAAGTTGCTTTAGCAACAGCCTATAATTTTAAAGCCCAAAGCGATGTTTACTTTTAAATATTTACAGAACTGTGTTCTTGCAACCCGGCATGAGTGTGTGGGGGGGGGGGGAGGGTGCGAGTATCCACAAATAACAAAACAAAAAAATAATTAACAAAGTGAGGTGGTGACACCCCCATAATTGATAGAAAAGAGTTGTTGTTGTTGTTGAGTGAACATTCAACAAGTTCTCTCTATACTATAAATATAACTTTTCTTTTTTTCCTCCCTTATAACAAGGAATAAATAAATAAATAGGAGATGCTTTCTCGGGACGCGGAATAATAAATAATCATTCTGTTTTAGGCGGCGACAAGAATTGTAAAAATATTTATATTTTCTTTTACTTTACGATTTAGAAAGATGATGAGTGAAAAGAAGGGGAAGGGAAAATAAACGACGACAAGACGCTTAGGAACAAAATTTCGGCTGCTCGGGTTCAATTTTGTGATTTGCATGGGCAGTCGAAATTAAATTATGGGGCTGTCATTAATGTTAACGTTTTTACTTTCTCTTACGTAACATGGAGCTTTTTTTTGAACAAAATCGGTAAAAAGAGTACTATACTTTTTCAAGTTCAAATTGGGACTAAACAAAATCAAATTGAGACTAAACAAAAGCAAATTGTGATTAAGCATAAACAAATTGAGAATTTATTTCATTTTTAAATTTCACAAATAATATTAATATATATTAAAAAAATATACTCTATGTTGTTATAGCTCTGAAGATGGTCTTGATCAAGACCGAAACGTCAGCCTAGCGGGTCAATAAATTAAATAATTTTAGCTGCTATTCTTTTATTCACCTATTAACATTAATTTTTAACATTTTTGACTAAGTGTTAACGCTTGGGCGTTTAAGTTGTTACTTACAGAATAGCAATTTGAGGCAAGGAGGTGTTAAAATGAATTAACGCTAATTTCAGATGTCTCTCTCTTATAAAATGTCAAAATACTTATGAAGTTAATTTATCACAAGACCGAGTGTTTTTTTAATACAATATCTTGTATAATTGGCGGCCAAAAGTCCCGGAAAAATTGCATTTTTTATGTTGATGCTTCACGGTCTCAACGCCTCACGTCCTCAGGGCATAGACCATAAAAGTCTCCCTGTTGATGTAGGTAGCTATTATACTTGACTTTTATGTCCTAAGTCCTGAAGATGGGCGGGGTTTAGTCTCAGAAACGTCGACATAACCAATAAAGTCGACTCTCTTTCATTTATAATAAATTATACTCTAGGCCTAATACATATTTCGAGAATGAAAGAATGCATTAATTTTTATTTCCTTAATACTTGAGGGGGTGGGTGGGTGGGTGGGGTGAGGCTAATCTTTTTTTTAATGGCTTCTCTCTCTCCATATGGTTTTGGTGAAGGTGATTTGGTGTTGTTGTTATATAACCAACATTCATCTTTCTCGTGTCTCGTGTCTTATTAGATGGGAGTGGCGGCGAATTAAAATAAATAGCACTCACTAAGAGTCCTTACTCATAAAATAAATTCGATCCCTTGTGTGTGACGTCAATTACGTATAATTAATTGAAAATTAAGTAAAAAATTGACTTACATTTGGCACTGAGTAGCTATTGTAGTCCTTTGGACTAACAGAGTCCAGATGTTTGTTCTTAAAAGCGTGATACTCCTCCCGGAGTTGTTTGCCATACTGCAAAAAACAAAAAATATGTCAAAATATATATACATATAGATATATAATACGATCTAGATCCTTTGGATTTGAAGTTAATTC
>JAKCPI010023020.1:0-41685 GCA_023213315.1 Euborellia annulipes
GAGGTAATTGAATAGTATTATCTTATTCTAATTTACAAAGCCTCGAAAAATATTTAATCAAAGTTATCATTAATAAAATAAGATTTAAATAAAATCTAATTTTGCAATGATATTCTATTTCTTTCGTAATATAATACTTTATTTATAAAATATTTATAAATTCATTAAATAAAGGTTGTTGAAACATATACACAATACCGGATCGTAAGCCCAGATTACGCTTCCTGTGTGGCTTAGCAAAAACGCCTTTCGCCGCGAAATACGCGCGTAGCCTGAGCGTCGCGAATTTCGCGTTCTGTCTGTTTGAGCCTTAAAAGTAGGGAATAGTTTTTTAGAAAATCGTCAAAAAAAGCGTTACGTAATATGTGCACGACCCCTATTATAAAAAAAACATCCCGCCGATATCAATCACCAAAATTATAATATATATCTTCAGATGCCCAAAGACCCAAAAAAACACGAAAAGTAAATATTTATCTGTCTGGAGACCGAATTCTCGACCCTTGGTATACAAGGCAGGCGCGCTACCAACTACGCCAAGCCCGTCAAAAATTAAATTCAAATGAAAAATTAAAGGTAATTAAAATTAATTAAAAAGAAAGATAATAAAAATTGTTATTTAATTAAATTTTTTTTTCTTACAGAGGTCGGAGATGGGTTAAAACAGACAGATGGACACTCAGCTATTATCAAGATTCGCCAAACAAGGAAAAAGCAAAGCAACTCCTCTTTCCCTAAGAAGACGATTACCAGTATCAAGAAATATTTAAATTTAAAAGGGGTTCAGGAGCGACATATAAACGTACTTAAAAAAAAAACTAGACTATTAAGATAAGGATTTTTTTTTAAATGAATTAAATTCATAAGAGATTATTGGGTCATCGAGCTATAATTTTTTTAATGACTTATCAAAAAATTATCGTAATTAATTTTTTTGTTATCAAGCAAATACAAAAAAACAATCTGTCCCAATAATCTTTAATTTTCTTTAAATTTAAAAATGAATTTATTGTTATTATTAATCACATATTAATTAAGAAATGTTTAAAATAAGCTTAGATGATTTATTTAAAAATCAAATGTCAAATTAGTTCAGCATTCTTGCAATAGATGGCAGGCTAGTCTAACAGCCGATATAGTATTAGCCTATATTTATATATGCTTTTTATAAAAAATATATAATAACAAATATTAAAGTATTTATTGTTAAAGCCCCCTTTGTGAGAGAAATTTCCTTAAGAGAAGATTCCTTCTTCTTTGGCAGCATGTCAAGGTGATCCAGTCGGAGAGAGAGACAGACAGACAGACACAAATAAAATAAAATGTCCTTCCTTTTTTTTTTTTATTTTTATTTTATTGGTTCGACACTTCCTTAGTGCCTTTAAAGAAAAGGAAATAAAACATTCAAGAGAGAATCCATCCTCACGTTTTATTAGCTACGTGCTATCGACCAACTGGCTTTATATTTTTGCTTTAATCATATTTGACACCTCAATGACTTGCTTCGGCCTGGGCAAACTGTCAATAGGGAGTTTGCGAGAAGCAAAACGCCTCAAGAGTCGCTTTGGTTATTGGCGAGTTTTTCATCGTTCCGTGACCACCATTCACCTGATTTGGCTCACAGCGGTATATTGGGTTCCAGAGACAATTGATTATGAACAAAGAAGTGAAATTGTCGTCAAAAAAAGCGTTAAAATAAAATTGATCTAATCTATGTAATCTATATAATTCGCTAATGTCTGTCTGTCTGTCTGTCACGCTCTATTTAGGCAACTTCCAGTTGGAATTTTGAAATTAAATTTTATATACATAAAGAGCACCTTCTCGGGATTACAGGAAAATTATTTTCATTCCGAAATTCCTATAACTTTTTGAGTTATTAATTCTTAAAGTTACGATTTCTTCCATAGGAAATATGGGTCGTTTTGATAACTTACCTACCCCAACATTAAAATAGCCTCCCTATGGGGGAAATACATGGTGTTTGTCCTTCAGCTATTTTAATGCTGAAGGACAAACACCATGTATTTCCCCATAGGGAGGCTATTTTAATGTTGGGTTAGGTAAGTTATCAAAACGACCCATATAGAGAAATATTTATCTATTCTTTGCATTTGTGTATTCCATGAATGTAAACAAATCTTCAAGCAGGCACTGGATTGGAATGGAATAATAATAATAATTTTCTTTTCATAAGTAAGAAGAAAAGGCGAGGGTACGCCACAGGCGAATCCCTCCGGCTAGGCGCGAAGCCCCCTGGAGTCGGACGTGGCGGCTAGTTTTATAGAATTCATTTTATAAATTTAACACAAATACAAAAATACAAATACAAATAATTAGCCAAATTGGAATGCTCGAGGCTTAATAAAACTCCCAGAATAAGACGTTTCGGCCTATATTTATTTGGCAATCAATCTTCAGTTATTGGAAAGCGCGCATGTGTATAATTTCTAATAACTGAAGATGGCCGAAACGTCTTATCTGGGAGTTTTATTTTATCTCGAGCATTCCAATTAGGCTGATATCGCTGTTTCTTTCTTTCTTTATTATAGAACCCATAGCGACGTTTTCGGATAGTCGCTAAACGTTGCTATGGGTTCTATAATATCCGTTTCGGTGCATTTATTACGACTATCTATAGCAAACAGCTCTCTAATGCCATATACAAGTTATAAGCGAAATGTTAGATTGCCTTCACAATCAAGAAGGTTGACATCCACCATATATCTAAAAATGCTAAGAGAGAGGGAATCCCTTTTGATTTGTATTCTCTTTTTTTTGAAGAGATGACGTAACTGGTTTGCAACATTTCCAACCAACCCTAATGACTTAGCAAGAGAAGAGAAGAGAAGAACTAGAGGGCAAATACGAAACGTCCAATGACGAAGAAAGAGAGAGAAAAGGTTTCGTTTGCCCTTGAAATGTCAGAGTCAAATAGTAGCTCAACTGGGCGGAGTGTATGAGTGAGTGAGTGAGTGAGAGAGCATCTCTCTAAATACAGAAAGGGCTTCTCTCTTTCTGGATTGGATTGTCATAATGTATTCAAAATAAATCGATGCGAGTTGATTAATTTTGAATTTTATTGGATTCTGTGTACATGTACACAGATGAAGAGAAAAAAGTGAGGTTATAGTATATTCCAAGTTTAACATCTGACAGTCAGAGCAACCAACGTATTTATTTTACGATATTTAAATATTTAAACATTTTTTTGTTTTGTAACCTAATATTAACAATTAAAATTTAAACAATACAAATACAATTACTATTTTTATTTATTTTATAATTTTGGTACTATTATAAATTATACAATTTGACACTGCGCCCTTGCGGTCAAATGGCCAACTACATAGAAAGCTGTCATTTTCGCTGTCCCAATCGTTTTGCATCTATCTATATATCTTAACAGTAGGGAATAGTTAGTTAACGGTTCCTTTAAAGTTGCTTTAGCAACAGCCTATAATTTTAACGCCCAAAGCGATGTTTACTAACAGACTTTTAAATATTTACAGAACTGTTTTACGGTATATAAAAAAAACACATTTTCGGAGCTTCAGAGCATTAACACTTTAGCTAGTCAAGCTACTGAAAGTTAAAAACGAATATCCTCAGCTAGAAGACATTTATTTCATCACACACACACACACACAGACATTTCTATTTCAATTTTATTCGTTGTTTCAAATAAATGCATTCATTACACGTGTTGTTGGTTGCACTTGTTCCAAGTCACTTGCTTTCTCTCTCTGTTTTGTTTTTCAATCAATGGATATTTTTAAGATTTGTTGAAGGCTTAACGCCACGCGGGAAGAGGTCATTTGTTGTTGTTAACTGAGGTCACTCACAATTGCACAATTTCAATTATATGAACTTTCGCTTTGAAAGTAAAAATGCAACAACAACAACAACCTTATATTTTATTTAATGTGATTTACATTCGCAATTATTTTTTAAGAGACACGTGTAACCTGGGAGGTCTTGGGTTAAAAAAAAGAGAGATCTTTCTTTAAATAACCAGTTAAGAAAAAAAAAAAAAATTTTATTTAATGAAGTTCCGATCCTAGATTGGGATCATCTTCTTTCAGTTTCAAATCAAAATTAACACTATATAATTCAGACTTGAAGATGATCGAAACGTCGTTTTGTGTTTTTATTAAAGGAAGTTGCTTCATCAACTTGCTGGCCATAGGGATTTTACCTTTCTTTTAATACAAGTGTTGATGTACAGTGAGTGTCAATATTAAGTCCCACCCATCGCGTTTTCTTCTTGTGATTATTTCATTGTTTTATAAAAGAAGGCTGTAGACTTTGAATTGGGTATAGGAGACTTTGCAGTCAAGGTATTTAATAAAAACTTTTCGACGTCGACGCTTCGGTCGCAAATCACAACCTTCCTCAGGACGATTAATTTAAATATTTAAACATTTTTTGTTTTGTAACCTAATATTAACAATTAAAATTTAAAGAATACAAATATAATTACTATTTTTATTTATTTTATAATTTTGGTACTATTATAAATTATACAATTTGACACTGCGCCCTTGCGGTCAAATGGCCAACTACATAGAGAGCTGACATTTTCGGTGGCCCAATCGTTTTGCATCTATCTATATATCTTAACAGTAGGGAATAGTTAACGATTCCTTTAAAGTTGCTTTAGCAACAGCCTATAATTTTAAAGCCCAAAGCGATGTTTACTTTTAAATATTTACAGAACTGTGTTCTTGCAACCCGGCATGAGTGTGTGGGGGGGGGGGAGGGTGCGAGTATCCACAAATAACAAAACAAAAAAATAATTAACAAAGTGAGGTGGTGACACCCCCATAATTGATAGAAAAGAGTTGTTGTTGTTGTTGAGTGAACATTCAACAAGTTCTCTCTATACTATAAATATAACTTTTTCTTTTTTTCCTCCCTTATAACAAGGAATAAATAAATAAATAGGAGATGCTTTCTCGGGACGCGGAATAATAAATAATCATTCTGTTTTAGGCGGCGACAAGAATTGTAAAAATATTTATATTTTCTTTTACTTTACGATTTAGAAAGATGATGAGTGAAAAGAAGGGAAGGGAAAATAAACGACGACAAGACGCTTAGGAACAAAATTTCGGCTGCTCGGGTTCAATTTTGTGATTTGCATGGGCAGTCGAAATTAAATTATGGGGCTGTCATTAATGTTAACGTTTTTACTTTCTCTTACGTAACATGGAGCTTTTTTTTGAACAAAATCGGCAAAAGAGTACTATACTTTTTCAAGTTCAAATTGGGACTAAACAAAATCAAATTGAGACTAAACAAAAGCAAATTGTGATTAAGCATAAACAAATTGAGAATTTATTTCATTTTTAAATTTCACAAATAATATTAATATATATTAAAAAAATATACTCTATGTTGTTATAGCTCTGAAGATGGTCTTGATCAAGACCGAAACGTCAGCCTAGCGGGTCAATAAATTAAATAATTTTAGCTGCTATTCTTTTATTCACCTATTAACATTAATTTTTAACATTTTTGACTAAATGTTAACGCTTTGGCGTTTAAGTTGTTGCTTACAGAATAGCAATTTGAGGCAAGGAGGTGTTAAAATGAATTAACGCTAATTTCAGATGTCTCTCTCTTATAAAAAATGTCAAAATACTTATGAAGTTAATTTATCACAAGACCGAGTGTTTTTTAATACAATATCTTGTATAATTGGCGGCCAAAAGTCCCGAAAAATTGCATTTTTTTTATGTTGATGCTTCACGGTCTCAACGCCTCACGTCCTCAGGGCATAGACCATAAAAGTCTCCCTGTTGATGTAGGTAGCTATTATACTTGACTTTTATGTCCTAAGTCCTGAAGATGGGCGGGGTTTAGTCTCAGAAACGTCGACATAACCAATAAAGTCGACTCTCTTTCATTTATAATAAATTATACTCTAGGCCTAATACATATTTCGAGAATGAAAGAATGCATTAATTTTTTATTTCTTAATACTTGAGAGGGTGGGTGGGTGAGGCTAATCTTTTTTTAATGGCTTCTCTCTCTCTCCATATGGTTTTGGTGAAGGTGATTTGGTGTTGTTGTTATATAACCAACATTCATCTTTCTCGTGTCTCGTGTCTTATTAGATGGGAGTGGCGGCGAATTAAAATAAATAGCACTCACTAAGAGTCCTTACTCATAAAATAAATTCGATCCCTTGTGTGTGACGTCAATTACGTATAATTAATTGAAAATTAAGTAAAAAATTGACTTACATTTGGCACTGAGTAGCTATTGTAGTCCTTTGGACTAACAGAGTCCAGATGTTTGTTCTTAAAAGCGCGATAATTTTCCCGGAGTTGTTTGCCATACTGCAAAAAACAAAAAAATATGTCAAAATATATATACATATAGATATATACGATCTAGATCCTTTGGATTTGAAGTTAATTCATTAAAAATAAATAATTTGAAACTCTCAATTGTTATTTTATAATTAATTATACAAAATAAAATAAAATATAATTAATATATAATAATTTTAATTGGACAATGGAGGGGGGGGGGGATTGGAATAAATTAGACACTTCGAGCCGTCACGTGATTCCCGGAGATATTCCAGGTGGCGTAGGATCTAATAATACAAATACACTCGAGTCTATATCTCATTGGTTATCTAATGTAAGTTATGAATAATTCTCTTTATTCAAGAAATTTGTTTATTTTTTCTTCTTTATTTTTTTTTTTTTAATCTCTCTCTCTCTATCTCGTTTATAAATATTATTATAAGATTTATTATTTGACAGTAAAGTCAACATTTATTTAAATGTGTAAAAAGAAGGAAAGTCATTAACTAAAATTTGTTTGTTAAAATCACAGTAAAAAAAAGAAAAGAAATTCGATTGCTTTTTCCCTTTAATTAAGCGATCTTTTTGCTCTGCATCTCTACGAGTTCGTTTTTTTACGAATTAATTGAATTGGAAGGAATCCTTAATTGTGCAAAATTCATTAAAGAAAAAAAAAAATTAAGGATTAAATTTTAAGGACCATCACAAATTGTGTGGGTGGAGAGATTTAGGGGCGAATTTAAGGGGACAATTATCAAATAAATAATAGGCACAGCAACAATTAAATTAAAATAAATAAATAAAAGATTAGAACAATTATATTTCAAATAATTGTTCTCAACAATTATTAATTATTATAATTAATATTTATTAAAATAAAATGGCCCAACAATGAAAAGAATTTAAAATTCTTCTGTCGTCTTTTATACCTCGACACTCATTTAATTAGAAATCCGAAATTTTATGTATACCCTAATGGAGTGCCCGCCGCAAGCGGCCAGTGCAGCTAGTTATTTATAACTAGGAACAAAAGCGAGAGAACTGAACTGACCTTGGCAATCCGCATGGCGGTAAGCCAGGCTACACGAGCCCGATCTGACTCGCAAGCAAGACAAGTGGTAGATGCGAGTCCCGTAGAGGAGCTACTGCTAGAGAACGAGCTGCCCGAGGTAGGCTTTAAGCAGAGACCCCACTCAGTTGGTGCTCGCAGTTGATTACGAGCGTTCAGGGTTGTGTACACAACAACGTCACTTAAATGGGCCAGAACTTGCAATTCCGATTGCTGGGGCGAAGAACTCTGCAACAAAAAACAACAACAACGACAAATTACTAATTAATATTCATTCATTCAAATATAAATAGCGAAAAAATTAAAACTTTATAAAGCCTAAATATATTTATGATTAATTATCAAATAATTGGAAGATTTAATTATTTTAATTTAATTAGACATTAAAAAGAAGAGATGAGTTAACCTTTCTCTCTTGGACGAAAAACAAAGGGATGTAGATCGTATATAAATATAGATATATATAAAATAACCTCTTCAAGTCCCTTTCGTCTCTATCCATATAAACATGTGAATAAAATCAGAATTAGGTATGCATAACACACATTGTGATTTACTAACAAATTTTTGTATTATTCATTATTAAATTAAAATACAGTAAATGCTAAAAAATATTTTTAGGAGGGGGGGGGCGGAGGTCCAGGAGGTGACGCCTTTACCGGTTCACACAGCTAGTTTATTACATTATTTTAACTTTTAATTGTCCAGGAAGAATAAATTCAAACTGATTACGTCACCTTAATAATACAGCATATGTTGACACAAAAAATCTGGTGTGACGAGCACAGAAGCCAACTTCCACTTACCAAAGGTAAGAGAGTTGTGTGTTTTTCTTTATTTATTTTCAAATTCTATATCCGTTTTAGATAAATAATAATAATAATAATAATACCTTTCAGGGAGATATTGCATATAGAAAAAAAAAATTCCCCTGATAACAAACAGACTGACATTTCCGGCAATGCAATAAGCCTTTGCTTATTTATTTATTTATTCATTTTATGCATTGATAAAAAGAAAAAAAAATTATTTTTTTATGCCTTCATTTTTTTTTTTTAATATTATTAGGCAGATTGTTGCGTTTGAATATTTTTCTCAATTTATTAAAATCTCATAAACAAAATAATTTTTAATTAAATTAATATTCTTTTTTTTATCTATATATATTAAAGCGGAGTGTCCGTCCGTCTGTCACGGCCTGTTTGACCAAATCCCGGAGAGTCCAGGAAAAATACTCGGATTCCCAAATTCTTAAAAGGGGAAGCGCAAAAATTCCAGAAAATCCAGAATTTGCACATTGGGGAAGACAATAAGTTTTGATGGAAAATTAAAGCCAATTAAAATCAATTAAAATTAATTAAAATAATTAAATAATTAAATTTCTCAAATGAAAAATAATAAAAATTGTTATTTAATTAAAAAATTTTTTTTTTTTCTTTAGAGAGGGCTCGCTGGTGTAGCGGGCAAGGATGTCGGCCTGGATCCGCGTTCAAATCCCGGGCTTGAGAGATTTTTTTCATTAAATAAAATTATTTATTTAATGTAAACAAATCCTCAAGCAGGCACTGGATTGGAATATAGGATCTCACGGTATCGAAAAGAAAGTATCGATACCAGTAAAGTATCGAGTATTTTTTCAAGACTTTTCGTCATCTTACTTGTTAGAGCGTTAATTGGCCCCTTTCCTCAGAGTAATGATCGCCAGGGCTTCCTGGAGGACCAATCTTCCCCCTTCCCTCTGGGTTGAATCGCAGCGTAAAGTTTTATTGATATAGGCTACTTTTCAAAGAGTAGTACTAGTACCCTTTGACTGATGTGGTTGAAATTTCTTGAAATACTTGCGACACAGGTACTTGGCTTAAGTATAAAATTTGAGTACCGAGAGTTTTTTCGTTTTAGAGTAATTCCCTTTAACCCACATTCTTTGACATTTCACTTGAAAACAATTTAATTTATTGTGAAAAAATCTTAAATTTCAAGAAGTTCGATTCCAGTTAAAAGATCAAAACATAATGTTTATGTAAATTTCTCCGAAAGAGATTTTATTGCTTTTAAAGATCCGTTTTATTGCTTTTCTCGAAATTGCCATTAAAAGGAGGCGATTCCCTTTTAGCTTGAATGTGACGTCATTTTCACAATCATTTGAATCAATTTCAACTGAAATATCAAAAAATGCGGATTGAATTAAATAACTCAATAAGGAAAGAACTCTCGATGCACAAATTTTATACTTTAGCTAAGTATTCATGTCACAAGCATGGACAGGAATTTCATTCCAATCGACCAAATGGTACTAGTAGTACTTTACTCATGTATTTTTTTTATTTATCTCCCAATTGGCTTCAAAATCAATTATATTTTAGATTCTCTTTAAACAACAAACATATCGTTAAAAAATCTGGTGTGACTGGGCACAGCACACAACTTTCTCTTACCCTTCGGTAAGAGAAAGTTGCGCACTGTGCTGGTCACACCAGATTTTTGTGTCGAGATATATTTAGTTTCCGATAGCACCTTAGTTTCAAACTTGGATTTTAAATGTTGACTGCTTCAAATAAACTATGGTTATTTTTCAAAATTTTAATCTCATATTTGGACATTTTATACACAATATAGAATCGTAAATAAATACAAAATTTCATAAGAATTGGAAAAAAATTTTAAATGCCTAAAAAGTTCTAAAGGGGACCCCCTTTTGAATCGAAATTAACATACAAATCCCTATAGGAAATTAACATTAGGCCTATGCGAAGATAAGGTGGAAAGGGAATTTAAAAAGAGTAGAGAGAGACGATAATGTTTGCAAGTGAGAGAGAGACATATATGTTTTCTTTGAAACAATTAAAGACACAAATAAATAAAATAAATGGGAATTTAAATAATAATTGATTTTTAATCTAATAAAAAGAAAAAGATTTAAATTCCGTTACCATGGCAACCAGTTCTATCTTTCCTATGAAGAACAAGAGTAAAGTGGTCTTCAGAAGATTTCAACGGCAAAATGAGAATATACATTTTAAAGAGCATCTAAAAAATAGTTCATTTATGAATTTTAAAAAAAATCCTTGGAGGGAATTTTGAGAAAATCGAAAAAACTGAAAAAGTACATCAGTAAAGTACTAGTACTTTTTGGCCGATTTTGTTCAAAAGCTTATTTTGAGATTCTTCAAAGGTACCTAAGTTAAATATAAAATTTCAATCCGCTAGCTCAATTCCTTCATGCTAAAAATCTGTCCACACATACAGACACACGCAGCACGCACACACACACACACACACACACACACACACACAGACCAATTTGCGGGACCCACTTTTTTGGACTCAGGGGACCTCAAAACATGTATATCCATCAAAATCTCGACATCGAATTTTTGACATGATCGCAATACTTTCTCTCCTATATATTTCATATATAGGCTAAGAGAAAGCTAAAAAAAAAAAATCCCTTTTTTTCCCATAAAAAAAACAAAAATAATTAACTTTCTAATACAAATCTATTCCAAAGAACTTGATGGTGTATGATTAGTCACACCATATATATATCTTTTTTAGTTCTATTAATATCGCTGTCGCCCTCGGGGCATGGCGTAGAGGTTAGCGTGCTAACCTCATATACCAAACGTCGCGGGTTCGGACCCCAGGCAGTCCGATGATTTTATTTAAGCCAATTGGATACCAAATGGCTTAAATAAGAATGCCTGGACCCCAATATATATAATTTAATAATAACGGATATCGTAAATGTCTTAAATGGCCTAAGTTGCCGAAAAGACTGTGTGAATGTGTGTGTGAATGTGAGGTGAATGAGAAAAAAGTGGATGTTTTAAAAAAAAAAAAAATAATATCGCTGTCTATTAGTCATTTATTTAGTTAAGTGACTCGTTTGAATCGAACTGATAAGCACAAAGCAAAAAAAAAGAAAAAGAATATCTACATAGAATGAAATCAGACAAGTCTCTCTCTCTTGGTTATTAGGCTTTAAATATTACGAGAGGAGAGGATAAAAAAGGAAGCTAATCACAGCAGGTAGATTGAATGATTCATCCAAGGTTGCTTCTCTCTGTCTCTCTGCCCTCAAGGGCTAACAAAAAAAGGGACAGACAGACAGTGTAGGTGTGTCCGTAGATGGGTTAAGAGGAACAGACAGAGAATATTCTCTCTCTCTACTTTTGTTATATTCTCTTACCTCTCTTCAGGAGCGACGTCTAAACGTACTTAAAAAAAAAACTAGACTATTATAAGATTTTTTTTTTTTAAGATTCATAAGAGATTATTGGGACATCGAGCTATAATTTTTTTAATGACTTATCAAAAAATTATCGTAATTAATAATTTTTTTATCAATAGGGCTGAAATGGTCTACCAAAAAAAAAAAAAAACAACAAACCAAAAACAAAAAAAAAAAAAAGGAAAGTTATCAAGCAAATACAAAAAAACAATCTGTCCCAATAATCTTTAATTTTGTTTAAATTTAAAAATGAATTTATTGTTATTATTAATCACATATTAATTGAGAAATTTTTAAAATAAGCTTAGATGATTTATTTAAAAAACCAACTGTCAAATTAGTTCAACATTCTTGCAATAGATGGCAGGCTAGTCTAACAGACGATCCTCTATTAGCCTATATTTATATATTTTTATGCTTTTATAATAGATACATAATATATAATAACATTTATAAAGTATTTATTGTTAAATCATCAATAAAAATCAACCAAAGGCATTAAATATTATTAGCTATCATTCTGACATCTCTTGGCAAATTTTTGAATTACTTGATTTTTTGGACTTAATGAAAATGTAAACTTTATTTTATTACAATGTAAAAAAAAAAAAAAAAAATTGGCCCATGGGGGGATCGAACCCACGACCTTCGCGTTATTAGCACGACGCTCTAACCAACTGAGCTAATGGGCCAGTTGATCCAATGAACACTCTCTTACTTACACAGAGATAAGGCAAGACCTTTCTAGATATAATAAAAATATTTCCGCCTAATTCATAAAACCTTAAACAATGTTTTAAGACGATTTAAAAAGCATTTTAGCAAAATCTTAATTCATAAACATATTTTAGGCTTAAAATCTAGTCTAAATTCCCATTTTAACTAAAATGCCGAGACGCCTTGTTTAAGTAATTATACAAATGTATTTTTATTTAGCTTATTTTTATTGCTTTTAATTGATTTAAATTTTTTGGACAATGCATTGAAACTGAAAAAAGGGGTGTGCTTATTAGTATCTAGTCCAAATGGAATTAAATGATTTATTGAAAAAGTAATATTTTGAAAAAACTAACCTCTGACATATTTCTTTTCTGTTTTTCTTTATTTGTGTTCAAATCTGTTTTTGTTTTTTTGTTACGTGTAGATTTGTTTTAATTTATGGGCAAGTATTTGGTGAAATAAATTGTTTTTTTTTTTTTTTTTTAGTTAAAATAAACCAAAACAACAGGCTATGTCAAAAATATTTACATTTTCTTCTTCAGTCAAATTTTGGCTTCTTTTTCTTATTTTCACAAATTCAATATTCATTTAAATTACAATAATGTTGATTTGTCCAATTATTTGTATTAATTCTATAAAAGGAATTTATTAAATACGATCAAAACAAATTAGTTTGACATATAAATAGTCTATATTTCTTAATTCCCGGCAGATGTCAGCTTAATGCAACGAATTTTGCAAAATGGCGGAGGTTTTTGCCATGTTGCCAAAACTTAATTTTCTTAAATTTGATGTTAGTTAATGTACAGGTTAAATGTGTTTATGAATAGAAAGTTTACTAAAATACATATTATCATTTAACAGTTGATTAGTTAAAACGCTTTCAAATGCTCTTTTATACTTGATCACCATTATTTTATTTGTTTCTGAACTTGTGTGCTGTGCGGACAGTCACACCAGATTTTTGAATAGAAATTCATGACAAACTCGGATAGGCTATCTCCGTGTAAGATTTCCCCTTTTCTTGAATGGTCATATCGAGGATGTCCAAATATCAGGTATTTCTGAACCGGCATTCAAATTAAATCCTTTATTATGATCAAGTACAATCCCCCCACCCCCACCCCCGCCCCCGTTCCCCGTCTCCAGAGTAAAAGAGAGGGAGAATTTCCTCTTCCTGGAGGGTTCAACCAAGTGTAGATTCGGGTAGGTTCGTATTTCCGGTCATTCACTCTGCCTTGATGGAAAATCACAAGGTCTTCATTTTCATATAATTATAATGTTGTTGTTGTTTTTGTCGTATACCATCCACAAAAGGAGATATTTTTATTTCAACTTGCATGCCTGACCCAAAATAGCGTTTTTTTTTTTATCTTAATGTTCAAACCCTTGTAACTTGCCAACTATTGTGTTTAGAAAAAAAACACTAAATACATAAATTATAGAGAATTTAATCTACTTTATTTTTGTATATAGCCAGTTTTTACATAAAATGCATATTTTTCGAGTTATAATCAAAAAAATAAAAAAAATTCCAACCAGTCCTCGTATTTAAATAAATAAATTTCAATTTCAAGGACAGTTATAATTTCTCGACCGATTAGTAGACAGGCTAAGCTAATTAATTGAGATTATAGAGAGTTATATAATAAGATCCCAATGACGTCATGGACAGAGACATCGATAGATGCATTCAAAGGGACATTTCGTGGATTTTTTTTTGTTTTCTGGTTGAAAGACTCTGATGGAAGCAAAGCGGATATCCGGCCTTTTGTAAGGGCATTAGAGGAAGAAGAAAACACCCCTCGAGGGAAATTTAAATATCAGGAAATCCCTCCGAGTTTTGAAATGCATAGTAGAGGCTGCAAGTAGGCCTAGTACCGATAATGAAAGATCCTTAGTCTATTTTCCCGTTATAACCTTTATAGAGCGAAAAGTAGAAAAGATATCAAATATTTCTTCAAACAAAAGTTGTTTAGAATATCAAATAGAAAAATTTTGTATTAGGCTATTATTTCTCTAAAGTTGATATTTTAAGAGATATATTGATTTTTCTGAATTGGACCCCTTGGGAGTTTGTTATAAACCACTAGCGAGCATTAATTAATCAATTAAAATAATTTTTTTTTTTTTTAATTGACTAAAAAAAAATATTTAATTTTCAAAATTTCCAACCGTTTATGTCCATATCTCCTTAAATAGAAGAGATATAAAAATTTGTTTCAAACAAAAGTTGTTCAAAATATCAAAAAGAACCATTTTGTATTTGGGGGGGTTTCCTTGAAAAAATTGATATTTTAAGAGATATTTTGATTTTTTGTGTTTGGACCCTTTGGGAGTTTGTTATAAACCGATAGCGAGCATTAATTAATCAATTAAAATAAATTTTTTCCAAATTCAATAGCTAGCGAGTTATATCGGTTTGAAATTAAAATAAGCAGAGCAAAAAACGTGACTTTTTTTCGTTTTTTGATCATAACTCGTAAACTAAACACTTTATACAAAAATTGATTTTATACAAAAATAAACTAGATTGAATTTTCTACAATTTATGTATTTAGGAAATTTTTTCTAAATTCAATAATTAATGAACTATAGAGGTTTAAATGAAAAAAAGTCTTTTATAAAATTATTAATTTAATTCTTTGCTTTGTTCTTATATTCTTTGTAACTTGAACAAATTTGATCAGAAGCCAAATTCATGTGACGTCATAATTACGGATTATTCATTCATTAAGTGATCTTTGTAACCTAAACGCGTCACTCAACGCACAATTTGTGTGTAAAGATAAAAAAAAAGATAATTTATTTCGAATAATCGAGAAATATATAAAATTCCAATTTAGAGATAATTTATTTATCGTTAGGTTATGTTCTCCAATTATAAGCCAGATGGTGATCGAATTTTCGCTCTGTCTTGTCTGTCTGAGTCATCTTTGAAAAAAAAAAAAAAAACGAACTCCGTTATCTCTTTTGAATTTCAGGTACTGCTACGTAATCTCGCTCTTTTTTTACGAATACAGACAGACAGAACATTAAAGTTTCGGGGTTGGTAGTGTAGAGAGATCACGGCCCCCTTAAGGCTTTTAATTATTATAATTTCTATTTTTCTTTATTTTTAACTATTGTTGTTAATTAATTTTATATAAACAATTCGCTCTCGTTTAACTTCTTAATCATTTTAGATATTTATTCAATCAAAGATCGCGAGAATCACAAATATATCGATAGTTTTAAATTATAGGCGGTTGCATATGCTTAACTTATCGATCAGTTTAAAAAGATTGGGGCATCGTAGCCGGAGTGTTTCTATCATCATGAGACATCAGCTAAGCGTAAAAATGCATTCATTTAATTCTTTAACGTGATTAAATCGAATTATTATTATTATTATCGATATTTATCTGATGAAGTGAGAAAGTAAGGTTATGTTTATAAAGGCTCAACAAAAATGTAAACTTTTTATCTAGTTGACCAATTGACCGCAAGGGCGCATTGTATGATTGATAATTTCATTTGTTTCTAATTTCACTTTCAAATATATATAACATAACCTCACTTTCTCACTTCGACATATAATAGTTAATAAATAAATGTAGAAAATTAAAGGAATCAGAATTAAATGAATGTTTAGCTGTCTCTTAATGATGATATAAATGTTAAATTAATTCAAAACGAAAAATTAAATAATTTCTTTTTAGTTTAAAAGTTATTATTTTAACGAACCAATCAACGAAGAGCATTTAACGGATCTCTAAATTTAAATCTCACAATTATTATTCTATAATTATATAAATAAATTTAAATTAACCTTAAAGACATAAGACATGTTTTGTATCTACAATATAAAGGTGACGTATGCAAATGGTAGCGGGGAGGGGGGAGGGGGCTAGCTGATTAAATGGGGTGTGTGTGTGCGTGACTTTATTTATTTTTTTCTCCCTTTCGTGTGGCACACAATCATTTAGTAATAAATATAAATTCATTAATTATTATTAAATTATTCGGAGGTAAATCTGATTTTAAAAACAGGTGGTCAATAAAACAATATTGTTTCCTTTCTATCTATCTATATATGTTCAAGATTTTGATGGAAATATACGTTTTTGTTTTTGAGTGCTCATGCTACACACAAAAACGACATGAGCTAGGAGGTTGAAATTTTATATTTAAGTTAGGCACCCCCATGGGGCGTGAAAATAAGCTTTTTATCAAAATCAGCCAAAGAGTACTAGTACTTTACTGATGTACTTTTTCAGTTTTTTTCGATTTTCTCAAAATTCGCTCCAATGATTTTGTTTAAAATTCAAAAATCAATTATTTTTTAGATGCTCTTTAAAATGTATATTCTCATTTTACCCTTGAAATCCTTTGAAGGACACTTTTGTACGTCATAGGAAAGATGGGAGAGATGTTCCCATACTTATAAATTTTGAATTCTAATATCCCGGCACAAAAAAAACTGTTGTGACAAGAACAGAACACAACATTCTTCCATAAATAAAAGAAAATCAAGCATTGTTGGATTGTTATTGACAAAGTTGTCTGTGTGTGTTCACTGTGGAATTGATTTTCTCTTTCTCGTGATGAATAGGCAAGTGTGTGTGTGAGGGAGGGAGGGAGAGAGCGATCACTTTGGGTATTTTTGGGTGTTTTCTTAAAAAAACTGATATTTCAAGAGATATTTTGATTTTTCTGATTTGAACCCCTTGGGAGTTTGTCAAAAATCGATGGCGAGAATTAAATTATTATTTATTTTTAATTGGAATTGTTTAATTTCAATGATTGTTTTGTCTATATCTCTTAAAGGAGAAGAGATATCAAAATTTGTTTCAAACAAAAGTTGTTCGAAATATCAAAAAGAACAATTTTGTATTTAAGGGTTTCCTTGAAAAAGTTGATATTTTAAGAGATATTTTGATTTTTCTGATTTGAACCCCTTGGGAGTTGCGAGAATTAATTAAAAAATCTGGTGTGACTGGCGCACAGCACACAACTTTCTCTTACCCTTCGGTAAGAGAAAGTTGCGCACTGTGCTGGTCACACCAGATTTTTTGTGTCGAGATATATTTAGTTTCCGATAGCACCTTAGTTTCAAACTTGCATTTTAAATGTTGACTGCTTGAAATAAACTATGGTTATTTTTAAAAATTTTAATCTCATATTTGGACATTTTATACACAATATAGAATCGTAAATAAATACAAAATTTCATAAGAATTGGAAAAAAAAATTTTAAATGCCTAAAAAGTTCCAAAGGGGACCCCCTTTTGAATCGAAATTAACATACAAATCCCTATAGGAAATTAACATTAGGCCTATGAGAGAAGGCGGAGAGACAGGCGATAATGTTTGCAAGTGAGAGAGAGAGATATATATATGTTTTCTCCTAAGCAATTAAAGACACAAATAAATGGGAATTTAAATAATAATTGATTTTTACTTTCTCTTAGCCTATATATGAAATATATAGAGAGAGAAAGTATTGCGATCATGTCAAAAATTCGATGTCGAGATTTTGATGGATATACATGTTTTGAGGTCCCCTGAGTCCAAAAAAGTGGGTCCCGCAAATTGGTCGTGTGTGTGTGTGTGTGTGTGTGTGTGTGTGTCTGTATGTGTGGACAGATTTTTAGCATGAAGGAATTGAGCTACCGGATTGAAATTTTATATTTAACTTAGGTACCTTCCCACACGCTCAAAATAAGCTTTTGAACAAAATCGGCCAAAAAGTACTAGTACTTTACTGATGTACTTTTTCAGTTTTTTTCGATTTTCTCAAAATTTGCTCCAACGATTTTTTTTAAAATTCAAAAATCAATTATTTTTTTAGATGCTCTTTAAAATGTATATTCTCATTTTGCCGTTGAAGTCTTCTGGAGACCACTTTACTCTTGTTCTTTTAGCATGAAGGAATTGAGCTACCGGATTGAAATTTTATATTTAACTTAGGGACCTTCCCACACGCTCAAAATAAGCTTTTGAACAAAATCGGCCAAAAAGTACTAGTACTTTACTGATGTACTTTTTCAGTTTTTTTCGATTTTCTCAAAATTTGCTCCAACGATTTTTTTTAAAATTCAAAAATCAATTATTTTTTAGATGCTCTTTAAAATGTATATTCTCATTTTGCCGTTGAAATCTTCTGGAGACCACTTTACTCTTGTTCTTCATAGGAAAGATAGAAATGGTTGCCATGGTAACGGAATTTAAATCTTTTTCTTTTTATTAGATTAAAAATCAATTATTATTTAAATTCCCATTTATTTGTGTCTTTAATTGCTTAGGAGAAAACATATATATATCTCTCTCTCTCACTTGCAAACATTATCGCCTGTCTCTCCGCCTTCTCTCATAGGCCTAATGTTAATTTCCTATAGGAATTTGTATGTTAATTTCGATTCAAAAGGGGGTCCCCTTTGGAACTTTTTAGGCATTTAAAATTTTTTTTTCCAATTCTTATGAAATTTTGTATTTATTTACGATTCTCTATTGTGTATAAAATGTCCAAATATGAGATTAAAATTTTTAAAAATAACCATAGTTTATTTCAAGCAGTCAACATTTAAAATCCAAGTTTGAAACTAAGGTGCTATCGGAAACTAAATATATCTCGACACAAAAAATCTGGTGTGACCAGCACAGTGCGCAACTTTCTCTTACCGAAGGGTAAGAGAAAGTTGTGTGCTGTGCGCCAGTCACACCAGATTTTTAATCTAATAAAAAGAAAAAGATTTAAATTCCGTTACCATGGCAACCATTTCTATCTTTCCTATGAAGAACAAGAGTAAAGTGGTCTCCAGAAGATTTCAACGGCAAAATGAGAATATACATTTTAAAGAGCATCTAAAAAATAATTGATTTTTGAATTTAAAAAAAAATCCTTGGAGGGAATTTTGAGAAAATCGAAAAAAACTGAAAAAGTACATCAGTAAAGTACTAGTACTTTTTGGCCGATTTTGTTCAAAAGCTTATTTTGAGCGTGTGGGAAGGTACCTAAGTTAAATATAAAATTTCAATCCGGTAGCTCAATTCCTTCATGCTAAAAGAACAAGAGTAAAGTGGTCTCCAGAAGGTTTCAACGGCAAAATGAGAATATACATTTTAAAGAGCATCTAAAAAATAATTGATTTTTGAATTTTAAAAAAAATCCTTGGAGGGAATTTTGAGAAAATCGAAAAAAACTGAAAAAGTACATCAGTAAAGTACTAGTACTTTTTGGCCGATTTTGTTCAAAAGCTTATTTTGAGCGTGTGGGAAGGTACCTAAGTTAAATATAAAATTTCAATCCGCTAGCTCAACTCCTTCATGCTAAAAATCTGTCCACACATACAGACGCACACACACACATACATACACACACACACACACACAGACCAATTTGCGGGACCCATTTTTTTGGACTCAGGGGACCTCAAAACATGTATATCCATCAAAATCTCGACATCGAATTTTTGACATGATCGCAATACTTTCTCTCTATATATATATTACATATATACATAGGTAAGAGAAAGTAAAAATAAAAATATTTAATTTTAATTGGCAAAATAGAAGAAATCTTAAATCTCAAATTTCTTGATGGTTTATTATGTCTATATCTCTTAAAGGAGAAGAGATATCAAAATTTGTTTCAAACAAAAGTTGTTTAGAATTTCAAGTAGAACAATTTTGTATTTGGATATTTTCTCGAAATAATTGATAATTAAAGAGATATTTCGATTTAAAGAGTTCTAACCAAATTTCAAATTCTCATTGGATTCAAAGAGTATAAATACAAAAATTTTCTTCAAACAAAAATTTGTTCATTTTTAATATTTCTCTAAAAATAACAAAATTTGTGTGTCTCTAAGGGAATGTGAAGGTACAAAGAAGAGAGATTAATTATTTCTCTTGTACTTCATAGGAAAAATAGGAGAAATTTTCCCCTACTTATAAATTTTACATCTTGAATTCTAATATCTCGACACAACAAAAAAATCTGGTGTGACAAGCACAGAACACAACTTGCTTTCATAAAAGGAAATCAAGCATTGGTGGATTGTTATTGACAAAGTTGTGTGTTCAGTGTGGAATTGATTTTCTCTCTCTGGTGACGAATAGGCAAGTGTGTGTGTGTGTGTGAGGGAGGGGGGGGGGGGGAGCGATCACTCTCTCACTCGCTCACTTTACCCTTATCCATCCAACTCTAAACCCTTCCTTCTTTGTCCCTTTTCCCTTTTCGTCAGTTAACTATTCACTCTCTGATTGGGAATTTGAGTGTGCTTGCCTTGCATCGTGCAGGAGAAGAAGAAAGAGGAGTCCTCGCTCGCTACCTATTGGCTTAAAACAAAGTTATATTTATATTAAATAATAATTCCCTCTCCCATTTAATACGCCAGGGCCTACCGTAGCCAGGAAATCTACACGAGTAAAAATGATTAAAAATGATCGAGGGATACCCACGCCCGCAGCAGGGACACACATTTTTCTTCTGATCACGTTCGATCTACTATGGGTGTCCCTGCTGCGGGCGTGGGTATCCCTCGATCATTTTTACTCGGGTCAGCATGTACTGTAGGAATTTTAAAAGGAAAAACGACGACCCTTCTAAGTTGGAGTCCAGCTAGTTATTTTCAAAAAAACAAAAATAATTTTTTAAAGGGGGGGGTCTCAAAGCCGTTAGGACACAATTGACTACCGAGTTACTCGAGGCGGCAAAGAGATGGCGTTAGTTTTTCCCATAGGAATACAAGGGATTTATTCCATTTCATTTGAAAGATTCCAGCTAATTAATTAAGGGTAGAAAATTAATTATTCTTTAACACAATGATTACTAATTTAATTATCTATAAGATATAGAGCGAATTTTTTAAAAATATCTTTTATTTAATGAAATTAATCTAAAAAAAAAAATTTATTTTTTCGAAAATCAAAAAAAGGACTTCTATAAATTGTAAATAATTTAAATAGCTTTAATTTAAAAAAAATTTGAGGTCGATAGCTTCAAAATTGTGGCCTCTGGAAACTCCCAAAATTAACACCTCGAGACGCGCACCTTAAGATAAGCAATGGCGTCTTTAGATTACCTTATATTTGTAGTTGTAAATTAAAAAAAAAAAATTTTTGTATGCTGTGGAGATGATAATTTCACTCTGATGGTTTGACAATTGAGTAGAAAGAATCGTTGCTAACATTAGACTCTCTGCTCTGATGAGACGCGAAGCCCGCCCGCCGCAGGCGGATGACGCGGTTGGTGCTTAAAATAACGCGCGTCTTCTCAATTGTGCCTGCTCCTTTTAAGCTTAGAGTAGGAGTATTTTAAGAGGCCTCCTGGCTGACCTATTCTACATTATTTTTTTTTTTTTGGCTATTTTCCCATGACGAAGTGCTTTAACTGAATAGAAAAAGGACTTGAGGATGACCGAAACATCGTCTCAGTATTTTCGAACCAAAGATTCCATCCTGGAGGCCCCAAGTGCAACTTAAAATAATCCCTTTTAATGAGAGATTGAGAAAAAAAAGTTCTAGAAATTTCCACACGTGTGAATAATTATCGCAGACTCTAGTTATAAAAAAAAAAAAATTTATACATTTTTATTAGCGTTAATTATTAATAATAATAAAAATGTTATAAATTTATAACGCATTCGTTAATAAATTTAATTGTAAATAGGCAATTGTGTTATTATTTTCGCAGAGAAGAGGCAGGAAGAATTATTTATATTTTATTGGACGCAATAATTAAATTCACAATTCAATTAAATATGAGATTCTGAGAATCCTTAGGCAATTTTCCTGTTATAACCTTTATAGAGCGAAAAATAGAAAAGATATCAAATTTTTCTTCAAACAAAAGTTGTTTAGAATATCAAATTGAAAAATTTTGTATTAGGCTATTATTTCTCTAAAGTTGATAATTTAAGAGATATTTTGATTTTTTGTATTTGGACCCCTTGGGAGTTTGTTATAAACTGATAGCGAGCATTAATTAATCAATTAAAATTAAAAAAAAATTTAATTGACTAAAGAGAAAACTTTCAAATTTTTCGACCGTTTGTTATGTCTATATCTCTTTTAAGGAGAAGAGATATAAAAATTTGTTTCAAACAAAAGTTGTTCAAAATATCAAAAAGAACAATTTTGTATTTGGGGGTTTCCTTGAAAAAGTTGATATTTTAAGTGATATTTTGATTTTTCTGATTTGAACCCCTTGGGAGTTTGTTATAAATCGATAGCGAATATTAAATTATTAATTAAATATTTATTTTCAATAAACGCAACAGAGATAAAAATTCGAATAGCGAATCAATTTACAAAAGGCAAAATATCTCTTTAATTATCAATTTGACCGAGAAAACACCCAAATACAAAATTATTCTATTCAATATTCTGCACAACATTTGTTTGAAACAAATTGCAATATCTCGTCTCTTTTAAGAGATATAGACAAAACAAACATCGAAAAAATTTGGAAATTAATCATTTAATTTATTTCTGTATTTGTCAAAAGTTGTTATTTGATTGAAAGAGGAATAATGTTGTTGTTGTTGCTCTCTCTCTCTCTTCTCTTTTGACCCTGATCTTTAACCAAGATGAATATTAAATCCCTTCATTCATTCATTCAAACGATATGCTCAATTTGCATTTCCTTAACTTTATTTTATTTGTTTAATAGGTTACAAAAAAAAAAAGATAACTTGGACAAGATTATTTAAAAAGAGATAGATAGAATCTAGTCTCAATTTTTTTTTGAGAGTTTCTTTAAAAAAGAGGCCATTGACCTCTGAGTAAATGAAACTATTATATAAAGTTTGAAACATGACTCCGTTCTTAAATGGGAAAAGATACAAAAAATTTCTTCAAACAAAAGTTGTTCTAAATGTCGAATAGAACAATTTTGTATTTGGGTATAATTGCGATTAAATTGATAATTAATGAGATATTTTGACTTTTAGGGTTTCAACCCCATAAGAGTTTGCTATAAATCAATAGCGAGTTTTAATATTTTTTAATTTTGATGAAATTTCTCAATTATTTGCCTTATTTCTTTAACGGTAAAAGATAACAAAATTTTCTCCAAACAAAAGTTGTTCTAAATGACAAATAGAGAAATTTTGTATTTGTGTGTTTTTTCTCTAAAGTTGATATTTAAGGAGATATTCTGGATTGAACTTCATTAGAGTTGGTTATAAACCGATAGCGAGTATTAATTAAAATAAAAATTTCTTTTTAATTGGCGATGAATAAATCTTTAATTTCGAAGTTTTCTATGGTTTGTTATGTCGCTATCTCTTAAAGGGTAAGAGATATCAAAATCTTTTTCAAACAAAATTTGTTCAGAATTACAAATAGAACTATTTTGTATTTGAGTGTTATTTCAAAAAAGTTGATAATAGATAAGATATTTTGATTTTTTTAATTTAAACTTCAAATAAAGCACCACTTCACATTGATCGATCTATACCAAAATTTTATATTTGATTTTGCCATCAATCAAAAGCTTAGATATAAAATTTCGTGTCAATCTGTCAAACCGTTTGGTTCCAATCGTGAGTACAAACTCCAAGCAAAGTATCGATTGTTGGGGAGGAAAAAAACAAAAACATTTTAATTCATTTCCAACTCGATATGACTAATTTTTTAATGAAAAAAGAAAGGGGAAAAAAAAAAGTTGGAAGGTAAAAGCACAAAATGAAAAGTTTTTAATTATTTTAAAAAAAAGAAACAAATTATTATTTTAATATGCATAAATAATGAAGAAACTCATTCCATTTTTTTTTTTTTTTAATAAGTCTTAAATAAATAAATGGAAAGCATTCAGTAAATAATTAATAATTATTTTAAATTAGAATGAAAAATTATTTTTTTTCTTAATTGACAAAAATATAATTATATGATTAATTATAGAATAATAATTGTGAGATTTAATTGTAACTTTTCCTTTATATTGGATTAACTCGGTAACTAGTTAACGGATTTTGATGGGGTCTTTTTTTAATATGTATACAATTTTACAAGGATACTTTTAGGCTTAGTTTTATTTTTGGAAATCCCACATTTATGGTGTGTAGTACTAAAAAAAAAGTAAAATTTATTTATTTTTTTAAGTCTTTTTATTAGTCAACAATAACGAAGGCGGGTCTCGCAACTAGTTATTTAATAAATAAAAAATTCCACTAATCAATTAAATGGCGATTGTGGCTCTGAGAGAACGTTTTTTTTCCCTTATCCTTTTTTTTTTTTTTTGTAATTTCCTCCAATGGAAAATTTTTCCTTCTGCTCTAAGGAAGGCGATTTAGAAAAAAAAAAAAAATATTTAATTATATCTGTAATTATGATGCAACGAAATCCAATTTTCCTGGGAGTTGATTCAAATAAACGAGGCAAAGGAGGGGAAGGGGACCGGAGGGGAGGGGGACAGAGGCAGACTGCATGTCTACGTGAGTTTGGTCAGCGTGCAACAACAACAACAACAACAACAATCTTAATTCTATTTTTGAAAATTTAAAATTTATTCTATGGGTTGAAATTAAAATTTAAATTATTTAATTAAAAATAATAATAAAAGAAAATTAAAAGAATTCAATTAATTAAATTCGATAAATTATTTGAATTCAATAATTAATTGTTAGATTTAATTATTACGATTTTTAGTTATAACTCGGAAACTACTTGACGGATTTTTTTTAATGGGGTATAGAATAGTTTGTCTTTTGGAAAATAATTAATTCTTCAGTGAGCAGATAAGGAAAAAAATTAAATAAAAAAATTATATCTACTGTTTAAATACAACAGCCACTTTAAATCTTCAAATTTTATTTATTAAAAACTATTTCAAATATAGAGTAAGAGAAAGTAAAAGCTTACTCCATTTTTCCATCTGATTTTGGATATTTAGTTAACTTTCACTTACAAGAGAAAAAAAATGACGAGATTTTGATGGATATACATGTTTTAAGGTCCCCTGAGTTCAAAAAGGTGAGTCCGTGTGTCTGTCTGTTTTTATTTTTAAAAGCTTTGACAATTTTTTAAGCCCTGAAAAAGGTTGCGACTCGCGACCGAAACGTCATTAAAAAAAAAAAACTATTTTTTTTGACAGTAAGAAGCATATTTTATTATTCTCTATACAAAGTTTCAAGCCTTTTGTTTCCGAGGTTTCCATAAAAAGTTGATCTCTGGGCGATGTGCATTCAGATGTTGAGTTGAACATTTTATTTGTACAGTACACGAGTAGAATGCATTTCATGCATTTCCCCCCCCCCCCCCCCAAAGGCCACCTGACTGGAATTTTATATTAAAAGCTATTTATTTTTTTTTATATTCAAAGCAGAAAAAAAACATCTGTTAATTCCACTAATACAGAAATTTCAAATTTTTTGCATTTTATTTAAACAAATCGCTTATAACGTTAATTCAAAAACCGCTTGTTTTTTTGAAAAAATGTATAGAACAAAATTTATTTGAAATTTGATTTAGAATAATTTTTCTATTCATCATTTTTCTCTAAGAGTATAAATAACAAAAATAGAAGCGAAAAACTAAAAAATTTCAAGAATAAAGTAAAGTACACTTGATTGAATTTATTTTTTAAAATCGAAATATTAAAATTTGAAAAAAAAATCATTCAAATCGATTTTGAATAAATTTAAAAAAAAAAAATTGTCACTTCCGGTTGTCAAATTTATTTGGCTCGTCTTATATTTAAAATTTTATCGCGTTCATCATGAGATTAGAATTTATGCAAATGGCACCCTTTGCGATTGCATCATGAAAAAAAGAAAGAAAGACATGCCAGGGAATAAATATTTAAAGAAATTTTATATGCTCTTAAACCAACAGCTGATGACATCATCTACATGAGAATAAAATTTTAAAGCGATTTCAGAATCAAATTTCTTTTTAAATTAATTAAAAAAAAAAAAAAAAATTATTTCAAGGCCAACTCTTAAATAGAACAAGGAACAAAAAAAAAAACATTTTAAATTAATAAATTTAATCTCAAGCAAAGAGAATAAAATTTTATTTTAATTTTGTTACTAAGAATTAAAAATTTTTATTATTATAAGAATAACTCTTAAAAGAGAAGAGATATTTAAATTTGTTTCAAACAAAAGTTGTTTGAAATATCAAATAGAACAATTTTGTATTTAGGGGTTTCCTTGAAAAAGTTGATATTTTAAGAGATATTTTGATTTTTCTGATTTGAACCCCTTGGGAATTTGCCAAAAATCGATAGCGAGAAATTATTAATTAATATTTATTTTTAATTGGAATTCTTTAATTTCAATGATTGTTTTGTCTATATCTCTTAAAGGAGAAGAGATATCAAAATTTGTTTCAAACAAAAGTTGTTCAGAATATCAAATAGAACAATTTTGTTTCAGACTATTATTTCTCTAAATTTGATATTTCAAGAGATATTTTCATTTTTCTGATTTAAACCCCTTGGGAGTTGCGAGAATTAATTAATTAAAATTAAAATATTTAATTTTAATTGGCAAAGTAGAAGAAATCTTAAATCTCAAATTTCTAGATGATATGTATGTCTATATCTCTTAAAGGAGAAGAGATATCAAAATTTGTTTCAAACAAAAGTTGTTTAGAATTTCAAATAGAATAATTTTGTATTTGGATATTTTCTTGAAAAAATTGATAATTAAAGAGATATTTCGATTTAAAGAGCTCTAACCAAATTTCAAATTCAAAGAGTATAAATACAAAAATTTTCTTCAAACAAAAATTTGTTCATTTTTAATATTTCTCTAAAAATAACAAAATTTGTGTGTCTCTAAGGGAATGTGAAGGTACAAAGACAATAGAAGAGAGATTAATTATTTCGTTACAAAAATCAATGACAAAAAAAGGAGAAAGTAAAATTAAAATGAATGAATCACAGAGACAAAAAAAAAAAAAAAAAAAACTTTGTGCATGTCATAATTTCTCTTTTAATCGTCAAGTGTCAATCGGTGATTGTTACGTCACCGGTCTTTTGACAAATGGAAAGAAAATGGTTGATTTTTATTTACCTTGTTTTTAAATCAAAATCCCAGCTGAGTAATTGACGAACAAACTTTAAAACAACAACAAAACTTGAACAACAAAACGAAACAAAAAAGAAAGGGTAGAGAGAGAGAAAGTGAGTTTGTTACTATGCAAGAGTTGGGCATCGACTGACTGGTGTGTGCTCTCAGTCAACTGAAAAGCAAGCAGGCAGGCAGAGCAACCGGCAAAGGGAGGGCGGAAGGAGAGGGCAGGGGAGGGGAGAGAGGGGAGGGGGGGAACCAGCCGGCCGGCCGGCAAAATCTTAACTAACCTCTAAACTTGAATTATCATCTCTTGTATTGGAAATACTGCATCAAATTTCTCATTGAAATTATTTTTATATATCTAATATAAAGCTAATTAATTTGACCTTGACCTGTGGCTTAGGGGTAAAGCATTAGCCTCCGGTATTAAAGATCCTGAGTTCGAATCCAGTTACATGCGAAAATTTTTTTTATTTCAATTTAATTGCCTATCAATAATAAAAAGACATCTTTTTATTTAAAGTCTTTTTATCTTGCAAAAAATTAATTTATTGAAAATATCTTTTAATAATTTATCATTGAAATTATTTTTAAATATCTAATATAAAGCTAATTAATTTGACCTTGACCTGTGGCTTAGGGGTAAAGAATTGACTTCCGGTGTTAAAGAACCCGAGTTCGAATCCAGTTGCAGGCGAAATTTTTTTATTTTAATTTAATTGCCTAAAATAATAATAAATTTGTTTTTTTCTCTGGCAAAAAATTTATTTATTGAAAATATCTTTTAAATTTTCCTTTTGAAATTATTTTTAAATATCTAATATAAAGCTAATTAATTTGACCTTGACCTCTGGTTTAGGGGTAAAGCATTGGACTCCTGTGTTAAAGATCCTGGGTTCGGATCCAGTTTAAAGCGAAATTTTTTTATTTCAATTTAAATGCCTACCAATAATAAATAAACGTATTTTTTTTATAAATTGTCTTTTTCGACATCTAACGCCATTTATTATACCCCATTAAATGATTGTTAGCCAATTCGATTGAAATAAATTTTCAACATTTGAAGGCCTGTAGAGTCCTCAATTTTGAAGCTATCGATCTCAATTTTTTTTTATTTTAAAGATATTTAAAATATCTAGAAGCCAGTTAAGCGCTTTTTTTGATTTTCGCAATAAAAAATTTTTTTACAAGACTATATCTCATTAACTAAAAGTTGAGTTTAAAAAATTCGCTCACTATCTTGTAGATTAATAAATTATTAATCATTTGCTTAAAAAATAATCAATTCTTTGCTTTTAATTAATTTGCTGGAATCAATTGAATAAAAATGCTCTATATTTATCAATTCTAGTTCAAGGTTTCTCCGCTTGTATGCGCTACAAACATTACTTATGAAATTCACTTATTATCAATATTAATCTTTGCTTATTTACAACATTATAATAATAAATTAAATTGTAATTGCTTTGATTTTGTGGGATTTAAGAAATTTTCTTAAAGGGGAGAAGAAAAAGCCCATGATGACGTCACATTGCCTAAGGACGTTTCGTTGATGGTTCAGAAACATCATTTATCAATGTTGTAACTTTCTTTTTTTTTTATCACTTGCAGGTTGAGTGATAATCACCAAAAGTTGATCGACCTCTCCCTCTAAAGGGATAATAATCTTTTAATTAAATTCGCAAAAAAAAAGGAAGATGTTATGTAATTTGAAGCATTGAATTGATATGAAAATTTCAAGGTCAAGAGAAAAAAAAAGAATTTTTTTTTTTTAAGAATGTGATTTACATAAATTTTAATAATCTCTTTAATAATTATAAAAAAAAAAAAAATTGCAATTTCAGTCGACGTAACCAAAAAAGGACAAATCCGCGAATTATTTATATTCTTTGGATTTGATATACAAATGATTGATAATTTGATTTTATTTTCTAAATTTTTACTTTCTATTACGTATGTATACAGGTATGTAAATATATAGTGGGAAAATAGAAAAATTTAAGATTTTGATGGAAATACACGTTTTGAGGTATTTTGTCTGTGAATATCTCAAGAACGAAAAGAGCTAGGAGGTTGAAATTTTATATTTAAGTTAGGCAACCCTCTGGCACGTGACACTAAGATTTTTAACAAAATTAGTCAAAGAATACTAGTACTTTATTGATGTACTTTTTCAGTTTTTTTCGATTTTCTCAAAATTCGTTTAAAGGATTTTGATTAAAATTTAAAAATCAATTATTTTTTCGATGCTCTTTAAAATGTATATTCTCATTTCGCCGTTGAAATTTTTTAAAGCACACTTTATTCTTGTACTTCATAGGAGGCCATGGCAACAAAATGGAAATTTTTCTGTTTATATTTTGAATTCTAATATATTGACCAGGGGCGTATATAAGTGGTGAGGGTGAGGGGGCCCGCAGTGCGAAAAATTTTTTTTCCGCAGGATGAAAACGGATTCGGTAAAAGAAAAAAATGTTCCACAGGACGGTAAAAATTTCGTGTTTCAAAAAAACTAAGGTAAAATGTTGAAAAGGGTGAGTAAATAAAATCCGGAGATGATAATCAGGCAATTTAGTTGAATTACACTCGACGTTTCGGAGCCAAAACGACTCCTTCTTCAGGACCATGCGGTGTCAAAAAAAAAACAAATAGTCCTCAATTTTGTCATAAAAATTTCATCCTTCTTCTTTTGGCACCATTGCCTTTATGTCACGCCCTCTAGCGAGATTAATGATAGCTTTTTATGACAAAATTGGGGGCGAGAATGCTCAGGAATCCTTTGCGACCGACGGATGCCGATTTCTCTCACGTCGGACGGTTTATCTGTATTCGACCGAGAAGAGAAGCGAATCGGCACTGCATGTGATGGAGCTGCGTATGGCCAGGTGGTCACTTGGTGTCACCAGACTTGACTGCATCCCCAATGACACCATCAGGAACAGGTTTGGCATCACGCCAACCCAAGGGCGGATACAAGGGGGGGGGGGGGGGGGGTAAAGGGGGTAATTCCCCCCCCCCGAGATTTGAAAAAAAAAATACCTTTTTTCCGCAAAAAAATGAATTTGTAATGTAAATTTTAAAAAATCAATACTTAAAAATTGTATTTGTATTAATAAAAAAATTTTCGCTCTCTTAAAAAAAAAGGTAAAATATCTAAACGGATGCAAAAATAACGGCACACCCGAAACTTTTTGGTTCCGCAAACGGCACATGGAAAAATTTTGGTTCTCTAAAAAAAAGAAAAAATTTTTGGTTCCGCGGTCGAAAAAAATTCTGCCTCTCTAAAAAAAAAGGTAAAATATTTTTACGGGCGGGAAAAATTTTTGCAAAATCCAAATTTTGGTTCCGTGAAAAACAAACATTTTTCGTACGCCCCTCGTACTGTGCGACGAGTCACACCAGATTACCCCCCCCCCGAGAAACACCTCTGGATCTGCCCTTGTGCCAACCACTGACAAAATGCGCGAATGGCGTCTCCGCAGGTTTGAACATGTCGTATGCCAAAAGAGCAGTGGCGTGACGAGGACGGCGTACGATATGGGGCTCCTCGGACGACAACAGCATTGGATAGAGGAGAGTGGAGGGGGAGGGTAAGGTCCGCCGACCCCGCACCGCGGGATTAATAACGGCGAGGACAGAAGAAGAAGAAGAGGGCTATTTGTTTGTTTTTTTTGACACCACATGGTCCTGAAGAAGGAGTCGTTTTGACTTATAGCGAACGGAAATAATCCAAATAAATTGCCTGATCATCATCTCCGGATTTTATTTATTCATCCTTCTCAATAATATCCACCAGGCTGCCCCTTTCTATCTACACCCCCTGATATTGACGGAAACTAAATATTGTTACAAAAAAACCAGACAAGTTATGTGCTGTGTGACTAGTCACACCAGATTTTTTTTTAAAACGACATCTATGTTTAGAAGATAAAATTGTGTTTTATTTCTCAATTTGATTAAAAGAAAGCTGTGTGCTGTTAGTCACATATAAATATTTCCTAAAACAGAGGGAGGGTTTTTTGAAATGACGTCACTAATTTTTCATTTCAAAGCTGGCAGCAGAAAAAAAAAAAGAAAGGAACAATTTAAAGGTGCTTAAGACGGACAGACAGACAGACAGACAAACGGACAGAGAGGCAAGCAACTTCAACTCCACCCAAAAAAAGAAAGAAAGAAAGAAAGAAATCTACATTTGCCTCTCTCTGTCTGTCTGGCTAATGGCCTTTTCGTCCCCCCCCCCGTCACCCCCCTCCCCCCCGTCCCTTTTAAGTTGTTTTTAATGATAGATTGCTGCTAAATGAGTAATTATTTCTTTTTTCTCTTTTTTTTTTTTTTTTTAATAAAAATCTGGAGTGATTGGTCGCACACAGGGCCGCAGGCAGACTTGACGGGCCCCGGGGCTTCTTACTAATACGGGCCCCCCTCGCCCCCAAAAAAAAAACTTAGATTTTTTTTTAGTACCGTATATAAAAGGCTATTGTGGCCTTAATGCCAACAATTTTTTACACAGTTTTTGACACAACTTTTGAAATTGTTATACATAGCTTACAATATTTATTTAAATAAAATTATTTAAAAATTTTTCAAAATTTCCTAAACAGAGTTACAATATTTTATCAGGACAGAGGATTTCCGGGGGAATCTGGGGGTATGGAAAATTTTTTGAAAATTAGCCAGTGAAATCTGCGTTTTTAGCTATCCTGTGTCGTGAAAAAGATTAAACTTGATTTGAGCTTAAAGGGCCCCTGAGGAAAAAAATTTCAAGAAAATTATTTTTTTAATTTGATCTTGAAAGCCCGGGCCCTTGAGGAAAAAATTTCAAGAAAATGATTTTTTAAATTGATCTGAAGCGCCCTGAGGAAAAAAATTTCAAGAAAATGATTTTAAATTTTAGAGGAAAAAATAAGAAAAGTTTTATGCGAAAGAAAGGAAAATTGAAAGGGGCTTGAAAAAATTTAAGAAAATATAAATTGAGGTGAGGAAAAAAAATTAAGAAAATATTTTTTTTAATTTGATCTTGAAAGGCCCGGGCCCCTTGAGGAAAAAAATTTCAAGAAAATGATTTTTTTTTTAAATTTGATCTTGAAAGGCCCGGGCCCCTTGAGGAAAAAATTTCAAAAAATGGTTTGTTGTCTGGGGGGTTTGGGCGGGGGGTTTGCTAAAAAATTTAAAAAATGATTTTTTTTTAATTTGATCTTAAAGGGGGCCCTTGAGGAAAAAATTTCAAGAAAATGATTTTTTTTTAAATTTGATCTTGAAAGGGTTGAGAAAAAATTCAAAAAAGGGGGGGTTATCCCCCCTTGAGGAAAAAATTCAAGAAAATTATTTTTTTTTAATTGAAATTTTAACAAAGAAATTTAATTTTTATTAGAATTTTAAGGTGGGAGCTCAATGGGCCCGGGCCCCCTCAGAGGGCCCGGGTCCCGGGAATATAGCCCCCCTGCCCCCCCCTGTCTGCGGCCCTGGTCGCACAGTAATGGTCTGTGAATGTCGAACCAGATTTTTTGTGTTAGTTTCCGCCCGATATAAGATGTAAAACTTCTATTTTGTCAACATGAAGCAAGGGCGGATCCAGAGGTGTTTCTCGGGGGGGGGGGTAATTACCCTTTACCCCCCTTGTATCCGCCCTTGACATGAAGTCAGAGACGGATTAATGCAATTTTGCCGAGGGGGGGGTTATTTAAGGACTTTTTCGGCATCTATGGCCATTTCCCTATTTATTTAAATTGATTGGTAACAAATTCAATCCAGATTTTCTTAGATATCTAGAGAATCTTTTTTTGAGATTTTCAAAAAAGACTTTTGCGACTTTTTTTGCCTCTCAGAGACTTTTTTTTTTAACCAACTTTTATGACCGACTTTTTTTTTTAATTTTTTATTATTATTATTGTGAGGTATGTCCTCCGGGTCTGAAGATGGCCTAGACCAGTGGCCGAAACGTCAGCCAACGGCAACAATAAAACAAATAATTTTGGCTGCCTATGACTTGCATTCTTTTTTTTTTTTACTTCTTAATTATTATTATTATTTTTTTTTTTAATTTTCTCTTCTCTCAAAAGAGATTAACTCCAATTACAGAGAGATGGAGGGGACATTGCCCTGACCCCTAGCAGAAGAGGCAGGAACTCTACCATTGTGCTAGGGCCCAGGGGCTTTTTTTATTTTTATTTAAGGTCTTTTTCGGCATCTCTGGTCATTTATTTATTTTTATTGATTGGTAGGTAGGTAGCCAATTCAATTTAAATAAATTTTTGTCGCATTTCATGGGAGGGGATGCGATTTTCGGTGGGGGGGGGTGGAGCGGTTGATTGGAAGATTCTATTTACAGGAGGGGATGGATATTTTTTTAAATAATATCTTCAAATACTAGCACCTTTAAGGTGAGTTTAAAATATTGTAAAAATATATTTTAGACTAAAAACTATAATTTCTTTAGATGACTAGTTTTTAAAACTTTTTGAATATCTCGCGCGATCGTCCCCTCCGCCCCCCCCCCCTTTAATCCGCCCCTGCATAAAGTACAAGAGTAGAGTGTACTTCAAAAGATTTCATTGGCAATATACATTTTAAAGAGCATCTAAAAAATAATTGATTTATGAATTTTAATCAAAATCGTTAGAACGAATTTTGAGAAAATCGAAAAAAAAATGAAAAAGTACATCAGTAAAGTACTAGTACTCTTTGGCCGATTTTGATTAAAAGCTTATTTTCACGTCCTAGGAGGGTGCTTAACTTAAATCTATAATTTCAACTTCAGCTCAATCCCTTAATGTTATATTTTGAACCTGAAAACGTGTATTTCCATCAAAATCTTTTGACATGAATGCAATACTGCCCTATATACTAACACATTCGAAAAAGGTAAGGGCTTTATTTATTCAAATAGGAAGCATGCAAGCAAGTAGATATTGATTGGTAGAGAAAAAGAAAAACAAAATTGTTATACACAAGGACAAAGAGTAGATAATTATTTTAGTGAATTTTTTAACGAATCTCAATCAATTAGAGAGGAATAAAAATGCCACCAGTGATACAAGTTTCGCTTCTTAAAGTTGCGTTATGTGGTGACCACAGCTGATTAATTTAACCTCGAGGAATTTGGCATAGATGGATGGATGCGCTCATCTTGGCACAAAATCCTTTTAACTTTTAGTGCCAAACGAACAAAAAAAAAAAAAAAAAGAAAAGTGACCTTGACTTTGATCAAAGAGTATAGATATAAATAAATTGATATCAAATTGGAAGCGAGAGAGGAGATAAGAGATGGAATGCGAATAAAAATTATCGCATCGTTAACATTTAGCCTTAGTTCATTCATTATTTGAATAATAAATGATTTAAATTTAAGCAATCGATAAAAAATAAAATCCCATAAAAATCCGTCAAGTAGTTTTAGAGTAACGTTAATTTGAATTTAAAAAAAAAAAATAAAATAAAAAAAATAATAAAAATAAAAGAAATAATAAATTAAAAAAAAAATTATATTTTTATTTTATGAATTAATTCTCACTAATGATTTATAACAAATTCCAAAGAGGTTCAAAACAGAAAAATCAAAATATCTTTTTAAATATCAATTTTATCGAAAAAACTTCCAAATACAAAATTGTTCAATTTGTCATTGTAAACAATTTTTGTTTGAACAAAATTTCACTATCTCTTACCGTTTAGGAACATTTCTTAAATAGTCATCAGTTGATAATAAAATTCAAAAAAACAAAATATCTCCTTAAATATAAATTTTATCGAAAAAACTCCCAAATACAAAATTGTTCAATTTGTTATTCTGAACAACTTTTGTTTGATCAAAATTTCCCTATCTCTTACCGTTTAGGAAAATTTCTTAAATAGTCATCAGTTGTTAACAAATCAAAAAAAATCAAAATATCTCCTTAAATATCAATTTAATTGAAAAAACACTTGAATACAAAATTGTTCGATTTGTCATTTTAAACAATTTTTGTTTGAACAAAATTTCACTATCTCTTACCGTTTAGAAAATTTCTTAAATAATCATCAGTTGTTAACAAACCACAAAAAATCAAAATATCTCCTTAAATATCATTTTAAGAGAAATAATATTCTAAAACAAAATTGTTCTTTTTGTCATAGAGAACAACTTTTGTTTGAACAAAATTTCTCTATCTCTTACCGTTTAGAAAAATTTCTTAAATAATCATCAGTTGTTAACAAACCACAAAAAAATCAAAATATCTCCTTAAATATCAATTTTAGAGAAATAATACTCACATACAAAATTGTTCAATTTGTGATAAAGAACAACTTTTGTTCGAAACAAATTTTGATATTTTTCTTACTTTACGAGAAATAGCCTTAAGAAAGACAGCTTAAAGACTTCTTTTTCTTTCAACCTGTAGAGTCCACATTCACATTTATTTATTTATCAAACTATTGATTTATCTTTCCTTTGGGAATTTCTCTTCCTAGAGAAATGTTCAATTTTAAATTATTTATCTTTTTATAGGGGAAAAAAAGAAAGGAACCCGGAAGGGGGAGAGGCGGGGGGGGGAGCAACAATCACACTTTGCACAAATAATGATAAATCAGCAAATTTTCTTCTTTTTTGTTATTTTGATTTCTAGCCAAAATCTAATCAAGTCATTCCATTCATTCATTCATTCATTTATTCATAATTAGAATAAAATTTGTTAGTTCAATAGAATTATAGATAATCGTGCTTCTTGTCACGTACACGACAGAGAGAGAAAATATTCTCTCTCTCTCTCACTTACACAAACTATTTAACTGTCACTAAAAATTCAAATTTTTTTTAAATATTACATTCACTGTGCGTAATTTGTACACATTTCAAGGAGAATGTAACAATCTCTAAAAAATAATATCAACTTTTAGTAACAAACAGCACAAATATCAATTTTATCTAAAAAACAAACCAAATACAAAAATGTTCTATTCATCATTCTGAACAACTTTTGTTTCAAACAAATTTTGATATCTCTTATATTTTAAAAGATATCAAAGATATTAGAGTGAGATATCAAAGCGCTCCCAAACGGGCGAATTTTGAATTAATTATTAAAAAAAAAAATTGATTTCGAGCACCTGTGAGATATTAGAAATTTATTTTATTGGTTATAACAACACCAATGGCATTCAAATCAAAATATCTTCTAATCTATTAACTTGAGCGAAAAAATACTCATAAACAAAAATGTTCTATTTGAGATTTTGAACAACTTTTGTTTGAAACAAATTTTGATATCTCTTACCGTTTAGGAAATATTCTTAAATGAAAAGCGCCTCCACACGGATAATTATTGAATTAAAAAAATAAATTCAATTTTAAATAATAAATTAAAAATTAATATTTTATAAATACTCGCTATTTATTTATAACAAACTCATCAGGGGTCCAAACCCGAAAAATCCAAATATCTCCTAAAATATCAATTTTACCGAAATAATACATAAATACAAAATTTTTCTATTTTGATTTCTGAACAACTTTTGTTTGAAACAAATTTCGATATCTTTTATTATAAGGGATATGTTTTAATTTGACTGCGTGGATGGAGCGTTTTGGTTCCCTTGGGAACTCGCACCACCCTCATGGGTTGAGGACACCTGCAAGACGAGAGACGTCAGCTCCAGGAATAACTCAGAACCCACCACACACACACACACACACACACACACACACACACACACTCTTTTCTGATCGACTAGCCGAGTGAGAATAAAAAGATGAGGCAAATTTAGACGACCGACCAGAAACCCTTGGAGGGCGTTTTATTAACTTCTCTTGCCTTGGTAAAAATATCCCTCGGGATTAGCATAAAAATTGTTATGAAAAGATTTTCTTTTTCCTTTTTTTTACTGTATTAAATTAGTCTTTAGGCCTAAAAGGTACGAAATCTTCTAAAATATCAATTTTATTGAAATAACTCATAAATACAATATTGTTCTATTTGAAATTCTGAACAACTTTTGTTTGAAACAAATTTTGATATCTCTTACCGTTTAGGAAATATTCTTAAATGAAAAGCGCCTCCAAACGGATAAATATTGAATTACAAAGAAAATTCAATTATGAATAATAAAGAGAAATTATAAATTAAAATAATATTTTTTTTTAAATGTTATTACTCGCTATTTATTTATAACAAACCCATCCAAATTTGAAAGATTCAAATATCTCCTTAAATATCAGTTTTATCAAAATAATACATAAATACAAAATTTTTTAATTTTATATTCTGAACAACTTTTGTTTCAAACAAATTTCGATATTTCTTACCGTTTAGGAAATATTCTTAATTGAAATGTACATCAAAGCGCCTCGAAATGGAAAAATATTGAATTAAAAATAAATTAAATTGATAAAAATTAATTAATATTTCTTTCAAACCTCCCCAAATATCAATTTTATCAAAATAATACATAAATACAAAATTTTTCTATTTTGTATTCCGAACAACTTTTATTTAAAAATTTTTTTGATATCTCTTACCCTTTAAGAGATATAAAGGTCAAAGTGTTACGGGAAAGTATAGTAACATTTTTATTCCCTAATCTTATAACATCATCGTGAATAATTCATTTAGACGAACGAACCCTTAAAGACATCGCTCTCTCTCTTTCTAATATAATTCACTTAGTTATTTATTAAAAAAAAAAAAAAAAACAATTTCTTTCTCTTGAAATTTTAAAATAACTCCCGAGGGTTGATACTGAAATGTGGCAACATTGGATAATCGAGAGAGAGAGACGGAATGGCAACAGGGCAAAGGAAGGCGAGGAAGTCCCCAACAGGGAGGGTCACGTGACAATCAGCTGTATGCGAGTTGAGTTGAGCTGTTCTGTCACCCAAACGGTGACCTTCCTTCTTTCTCTCTTTCTCTCCTCTTATAAAAGACCAGCCAGACACACTCAAACCACTTATCGCAGGTAAATAAATATATTATCACCTGACTCTTCTAAAGAAAAAAAAAATTAGTCAAGTAGTTTCTGAATATATCTAATTTCTTTTTGTTATAGAGCAAGTTCCCAAGGCCGAAGGTGGGGGTGTCTGCTTTTATGGATAAACAGACAAAGAATATAATTAATAGAGAGAAAGTGAATGCTTTGCCAATGACATTTATAAGCAATAAATAACATGTTGACTTAGGTTAGGGAATTTCCATTATTTTTCTTTCAAATATCAAATTTCTCCTATTAGAATGGTAGAAGAAGATCCTCTCTACCAGGCTCCAATTTATGGGATCAAAAGAGAAGTAGAAATCTTTGGAAATTGGAAGGAGATCAAAAGAAACAGCGTTAACTTGTGCAGAATTTATTGGAAAATTATGGAGAGAGCACTAGAGTGTTAGAGAGAGGCAATTGAAGATGGAAGACTCAGAATAAGCAGAAAGAAGACGGAGTACTTGTGGTTTGGCGGAGAAGGCAAGAGTGGGGAGGTATAATTACAGGGAAAAAGCTGCAGAGAGTCAGAGATTTCAAATATCTGGACTCCATTTTGGCTAGTCTCTACCAGGCTCCAATTTATGGGATAAAAAGAGTAGAAGAATTTTGGACTTAAAATCTTTGGAAGTTGGAAGGAGATCAACAGAAGCAGCGTTAACTTGTGCAGAATTTGTTGAAAAATTATGGAGAGAGCGCTAGAGTGTTGGAGAGAGGCAATTGAAGATGGAATACTCAGAATAAGCAGAAAGAAGACAGAATACTTGTAGTTTGGCGGAGAAGGCAAGAGTGGGGAAAAGCTGCAGAGAGTCAGAGATTTCAGATATCTTGGCTCCATTTTGACTAGCGAGGGGGGTCTTGATAAAGAGGATTCACAAAGGATTCAAGTTGTTTGGATGAATTGGAGAAGGGTATCTGGAGTCCTGTGGGATAGAAAGATAAATGCAAAGGCAACTGTAGTGCGACTGGCAGTGAGACCTGGCCGATAAAGAAAGTTCGCGGAAATGAGAATGGTGAGATGGGCTTTGTGGAAAACAAGAAGGGATAGAGTGAGGAATGAGAAGATCCGAGGGGTGGTGGAGGTATCCAAAAAGATCCAGGAAAGTAGGCTGAGATGGTTTGGTCATGTGATGAGAAGAGAAGAGAAATATGTGGGGAAAAGAATGTTGGATTTGAAGGTGGATGGACTGTGTGATTGAGGACTGCAGGCAGAAGGGATTGGAGTTTGAGGGCAGGGCATTGTGGAGAGAGCAAATAAAATTGAGCGACCCCTAGAAAAAAAAATAAGGATAAGCCACAGCGAAAGAAGAAGAAGAAGAAGAAGAAGAAGATGGATCAAAAAGATTGTGGAATTGAATCTCTGGAAGGAGAAGATGCTTCTGGAACCCGAAGAACAATAATATATTATATTTAAACCCAGCAGCAAAGTTTTGGCCAAAATGTTCTTTTTCTATTCGACACCGATCGACGCGCCATCATTTAATTTTCATGCGTTTGTCGCATCCATTTTAAGTTGACTGTGCCACGAATCAGGAAGTCTTTCTTTCTATTTTCAACTTCCGGCACATCGCCAAGCATTTCCGGATTCTTTTATTTTTTTGAGTTTTCTTCATCATTTGGTCCAGAATAGTATCTAAGGATACAGTTCATTTTGAATTAAAAAAAAAAACAAACCCTAAATAGGTTAAGTTGTTTCTAATTTGAACTTTGACAAAGTTTTTTGTTTTAATAATTATTTCCCCTTTTTGTATTCCATTTTTTTATTCCGGTTTGAATGCCATTTCTATAATCCTTTTTCTAATAACTTTTTTATCCATCTGTTTCCCACCATTTCTTGGGAAAATTCATTTGGATACCCTGAGTTGGGATATTTTCACGTTTTTCCAACAACCGTCGACTTTTATATGCTTTCCATCCATGGGCGTAACTAGGGGGATGCCGGGGGGCCTGGCCCCCTAGAAGGCCCTGCCCCCCCCCAGAAAGCTCCCTGCCCCAAAAAAATTGAGAAAATATGGGGCTTTCCAGACCCAAGGGAGGAAAGGTGGGCCCATGGCCCTCCCCAGCGAGGATGGCTGGTCCCATGGCCCACCCCAGCCAAATTCTCTAGTTACGTCCATGTTTTCTTCGTTGAAGTTTGCGGAAGTCATCCAAGGTCCAGGAAGCCGGAATCGAACCGCCATCTTCGGCCCGAGCTACCTCAAGCTAAGTTCCTGACCCCACGAGATAACTTTACTCATTTTAATTCCGTGAAATTAAATTAAATTCAATCATATTCAGTGCCGTGCAATTGAGTCCATCTCACAACTATAACAATATATATTCCTATCAACATGTACATTTGAATTTGGAAAATTGGTGACCCCTTATTTATCATTTTGAAATTAAAATGTTAGCTAAAATCTTACTGCCTTCTGATTTCTCTTCCCTTGGGGTGGGGTGTATTTGGCCCATCCAGTCGCAAACATCTTCACACGTTTGACAAGCATCAGATAAATCGCAGCACCTAAGGGTGCCGAGATATGCCGGTATGCCATAATCCCCGAACTTCCTCTACTTCAATTATGTTGTATTACTGGACCAACTCTGAGCACATATGCACCAATTAATGGACTGAAGATGGAGCGTAATATATAAGAAATTATCCTTCTAAGTAGGTGATAACTTTCCCTTATTAATCTCTAATATGATGCGGTATTCCAAAGACCTGTGTTATCTGGGAACAGCCATTTTAACCTAATTTCCAAATTGAAGGCAACATTTATGTTGAATCCCGAATGAGTGTAGGATGAATAGAAATGGGCAGGATCGCGATCCTTTTAGATTTAAATTCTGAAATCCGATCTGATCTAGAAATTTTGGATCTGGATCGAAATCCTTTTTTGGGGAGGATCTTGTATCTGGATCGAAATAATTTTTGCTCTCATCTAAGATCGGATCGCTAATCCTTTTGCAGCAGCAGGATCGGATCGTCCAAACTGTTTTAAAAGGATTTGACCCATCCCTGAGGATGAATCAGAATAAATGGGATTTTATTTTGGTATTTTTGTGTATAACTTGATTAATCTCAAAAAGTAGTGAACCGACTGATAAAGAATTAAAATATCATTCTTGCTGAAGTTGCGCACAATTTGCACTTTTGTTCTCTTCTACTTGTTTTCGTACACAGAGCACAAGTTTGAAGGAACAAGGCGTCTCTTTGTTTTATGATTCATGAAATCTTAAAGCCTCTCCGCGCTTGTCTTAATGAATTCCCTTTGAGAGGGAGATTATCTGTTGCTTCCTTCTTGTCGGCGTTGTTTTTTTTTTATCTGAATCGAATTTCTTGATTAAATAAAATGTATTCAATGTTCTGAAACCGTTTACATGGATTGGATAATTATTTAATTTTTTTTT
>JAKCPI010023021.1:0-18351 GCA_023213315.1 Euborellia annulipes
ATACACAAAGGTCAAACGATTTGCACTCTGGGCGAAAAAAATCTAGTCTTAGTCTTCCTTGAAAAAAAAAAAACGTTTTCACTGGAGGAGGGGGAAAAGATTTTCCGCAGTAGCGTGGTTCAGAAAAATGGGAAAATCTTTCCCGTAGGGTGGAAAAATTTAGTTTCTTTAGAAATTTCCGCAGAAAAATTTTGAGTTAAGGCCCCTCACGAAAAAAATTTCTATATACGCCCTGATTTCGGTTACAGCCGAAACTAAGATTAGAGGCCGAAATTCGGTTTCGGTTTCGGCTTGGCTGAATTGGACCCTAACTAAACAAAATCGGCCAAAAAGTACTACGTAGTACTTTACTAATGCACTTTCAGTTTTTTTTTTTTTTTTTTTTTCGATTTTCTTAAAAAATAATTTTGATTAAAATTCATAAATCAATTATTTTTTAGATTTCTCTTTCAAATGTATATTGCTCATTTACACTAAAAATCACACTTTACTCTTTTGTGCTCCTTATTTTATAAAGTGTTTACAAAATATAAATATTTTAATTCTTAATTTTGAATTTTAATACATCGATAAAAAAAAATGTGGTGTGACAAGCACAGAACACAACCTTCAATTTACCAAGGTAAAGAGAAGATTGTGTGCCGTGATTATTATATTATATTCCGTTCGACTAAATAATTAAATAGCAAAGAATATAGAATAGCTTAAAGAAATTATACGACCCTTTTCTTTTTTTCCACCACACACACACACACACACACACACAGACATATTCCCCCTAAAGGTAAAATGAAATTTTTAAGCCCCTTCTTTCTTCGTATATATGAATAAAAGAAAACGTTATTATTATTTTTATTTTTTTTTTGATATATCCACCTATCTCATCTATTCATCAATTTTTATATAAATATTTATATTTTATTCATTTTTTTTATTGACTTTTGCCCGGAGGACGGACAGATGGATGAACAAACGGACAAACAGACAGACAGACAGACGGCTGGACAATAAATAAAAAAATAATATATAACTTGATTATGTTCCTTTATCACGTTTTTTTTTCGTGTTGCTTGCTGACAGGTGGTGCTCTCCTCGCTTCTCCTCGCCTCTCGCCTCTCCCTCTCTCTCTACCATATGCTGGTGGTGTTGGGCAACTTATACCAAATTAGCGGGATGTTTCAAATGCTCTAACTTTTTCAAATTAATTTTGACCTAGATGGTAAGGGTCACTTTTGAGGCCAATTCTTTCTGACTTTTCCCAGTCGATGTTCTTTTTACCTGGAAAATATTCAGAAGTTCTACAGATGTCTATCCTAAGTATTCGACCTCGAGAAACCTGTGCTAACTTGAGAGGGGTAAAAATCTTGGACTTTTTTCAATTTTTCGCTTATATCACTTTAACTAAGCGCCATTCTGGGCACCATAGTCCAGAGCAACATTATGGAACATTAAATTTGCTAAATTTTGCTACATAAAAGGAATCAGTAGACCTAATATTAGCCGAGATACGACCGGTCAAAGTTAGACAAATTTTTTCGAAATGTAAAATTTTGTTTTTAACCGGCCGTATCTCGGTTAATATAGCTCCTACCAATTCGTTTTATGTACCAAAATTTAGCAAATTTAATGCTCTACAATTTTGTATTGTACTATTGTACACGAAATATGCTTAGTTTACGGAATTTAAGCGAAAAACTGAGAAAGTTGAATATTTTTGAGGGTTTTTGACCCCTGCCAAATTAGCACAGGGTGCTTGAGGTCTAAAACTTATGGTATAGACATCCTAGAGTACCCTGTAAGAATTTCATTAACTTGGGAATATTTTCCCAAAACACTCCTATTTTATATCTACTGGTGATGATGGAATTAAAAAATTTCTTTATTTTTTAACTAAGAAATTTGGTGGCTGACAAGCGATAATTCAGAGCAGGAAAGTGAAGGCATCCAGTAGAGGGTGGAAATATTTAATCAAACGTTTCGGGAACGTTGCTATCTTCAGAATGATAAATTGTTAACATATTTGTTATGACTCGCTGTAATAGGAATATTCATCTTGATTTTCTCAATTCAAAACATTTATTAACCAATACAAAATAAACATCAAAACACTTTATATAATTCACAATAGAATCCATATCGACCAACTTAGTCCTGAGGATGGGAATAATGCGTTGCTGAAACGTCGACGAAAACTGATCAAAATTTTTGTACTCTATGCTGGCTGCCTTCTGTATTTTTTTTTTTTTTAATTTTTTATTCAGAACGTTATTTGTTAGTTGCAACCCGGTGTGTGTGTGTGTGTGTGTGTGTTGAATTTCAATTTTTAGTTGGTTATTTAATAGGAAAAAAAAAAATTAAAATAAATATAGGGAAGAGTTTTCTTTTCTTTTCTTCTCCCCGATACATAGGGGTTCAATACTTCTATATTCTTTGCGATATTCGATAGCTGGATATAAAATTTCATTTGAGGTGTATAGAAAAGAAAGAATCAAGTTTAAGTTGGAGACTTTTACTCATTTGGTATCCAAATGGCTTAAATAAAATCATCGGACTGCCTGGAGCCCGAACCCGCGACGTTCGGTATACGAGGTTAGCACTCTAACCCCTACACCAAGCCCCGAGGGCGAAAAGAAAATTATTATTATTATTATTCCATTCCAATCCAGTGCCTGCTTGAAGATTTGTTTACATTCATGGAATACACAAATGAAAAGAATACATAAATATTTTTCTATACATTTCCTATGGGAGAAATCGTAACTTTAAGAATTAATAACTCAAAAAGTTATAGGAATTTCGGGATGAAAATAATTTTTCTGTAATCCAGTGAAGATCCTCTTTTTGCATATAAAATTTTATTTCAATATTCCAACGGGAAGTTGCCCAATGGATGTGGGATGTGTTGTTTTTCTAACCCTTGAAGCCAGTCGCTTGATAAACCCTCAACCCTCATTTGGGGGTGGTCGAGAGTGGAAATTAGAAGGAAAGGAAATCCTTACTTAGTTTTTGGGAAATTAGGTGAAATTTTATAAAGAAAGAAGGAAAGAAGAGGAAAAAAGAGAGTGTTCTGGCCAGGAGGCAGGCATCTGTAGCTGTGGTAGCTGTGGCTAGAGGAGCGAGCAGGCGAGCAGCTGTTGTGTCGTCCAGGAGGCCCTTTGCAGGAGGAGCAGCAGCAGCAGCAGCAGCCCTCTGCTCCCTCTCCCTCTCCCTTCCCTTTTTATGCACATGATGCACTTGGCACATTCAAAAAGGGCAAATGCAAATCCAACACAAAGGGTCGCGCTCTTCTTCTTTACACTTGTAATATAATTAATACTATCCAGTCTGAATTATTTAGACCCTTGGAAAAAAAAAAACACTTTCAAATTGGAAAAGCATGTTTTTGCATCCGCTTAATGATTTGTGGAAATCATTATTTTTTTTTTCTTTTTTGTTGGCTCAAGGGTGGGTGTGTCCAGTAGTTGGGTCAATTTTGGAACCCTCCTTTTTGTTCGAGATTTCCTGATTTGGAAGCAACTCTAAAAAAATAAGAATTTTTTCTTTATTTCATTCCCTTGTTACGTTTAAATGGTAATACATAGTTTTTTTTTTATTTTATTACCCAAGTAAACGTACTTCTCGAAAATCGAGGAAACTCGGCCCCTGAAAGAGAGAACTTAAAACTAATTGATGATAATTTGGGGCAAAAAAAGAGAGCGTTGAATGAATTTTTTATAAGTCAAGATTTATTGTTGCAAAAAATAGAGTCTATCTGCTTCGTCTTATTTTTATTGAATGTAAGTAAGAAAAATTTTTAAAGAAAATGAAAGGTAATAGTAATAGGATTCAAACCAACTTAAAAACTAAATTTTATAATTTTCCAATACAAATGGACTTAATTTATATTGGGTTGAAATTAATTAACTTGAGATCTCTTTTATGATTATCAATCACCATTAATTATTATTTAAAATGTTTCTAGTTGTATTTTTGTAAATATTTATTATTTTATATTTCAATAGTTTTTTTTTGAGTTTTTTTTTTAGCGCTTTTTTGAAATTTAATTACTAATAATATATTATCAAAAGAAGTATTATTAACGTCGTAGGCCTATTATTAAAAGTAGCTAGCTACTATCACTGCACTATCAATGAGGAAGGGATTAGAAAGATGATGGAAACTTAGCTGTCTTCCAGTTCGTTACATCCGCAGAAGATGAACAAAAATGAGCTGATCAGCATGAAATGGACCCTCCAAGTGTAACAGAGGTCGGGCAAAACAAGACAAATGTCGCACTTCTTCAGCTTCAACCCTTCTTTCTCGAGCTCTCCGGCGTCTATGCTCTCTTGGCTTCCTACCCTCTCCTCCACCTCTCTCCCTCCTTCAATCCCCACTCTTTCAATTAAATTATATTATATTTTATTTTAACATCAATATTTTTCACTTTAATAAATTTTATATAAATTAGAAATTATTTGGACGATTTATATTTTCCAAAATATTGACTCTTAATTCATTTAATAATAACACATTTATAAAAAAATGGTTATTCAATTTATTTGGCCGACACATCTGTGGTGGACCATATTACACCCTTTTCTATCTTCTATATATAATTTGAATAATAGAACGTGGCTGTAGCTGATATGTTTAATGGAAAGAGGATGCAGCCAAATAATAGAGCCTCTATTCAGTATCGAATACTCTTTATTAGGAACGTTTCGGCTGGGATCAACCCTGCCATCTTTCAGCCTTCAAAGAGTATATTTATATTTTTCATATATAAATAGAGTTGTCATGGTTTAACAATACAAGTTGATTGCATTATAGGTCGAATGAATGTATTATTTTCTTAAATACCAACAAGTGATAGCATGAAGATTGACCTTATAATGTATATATAATTATAAGCTCAATCTTCATGCTATCACTTGTTGGTATTTAAGAAAATAATACATTCATTCGACCTATAATGCAATCAACTTGTATTGTTAAACCATGACAACTCTATTTATATATGAAAAATATGAATATACTCTTTGAAGGCTGAAGATGGCAGGGGTTGATCCCAGCCGAAACGTTCCTAATAAAGAGTATTCGATACTGAATAGAGGCTCTATTATTTGGCTGCATCCTCTTTCCATTAAACACTTCTATATATAATTCACTAATGTGCGTCTGTCTGTCTTGCTCTCGACTTCCCTTTGCACAGGAGGTTGCATTTTCCCCAAATTCTTAAATGGGGAGGCTCAAAATTTTATCCATTGGAATGCATCGAATTCTATCTCTCGTCTTATTAATTTTTATTACTTTTTCTATTTTATCAAGACAAATTCTGTCTGTCTGTCTGTAACGCATAGACTCCGAAATTATTGGGCAAATTTTCATGGAGTTTTTTTTTTTTATGAGTAGAGAATTTTCCGGTGATGGTTTTAGGCTATAATTATGCCAAATTAGGGGGTAGGCCCTCGGGGCTTGGTGTAAGGGTTAGCGTGCTAATCTTGAATACCAAAAGTCGCGGGTTCGGACCCCAGGCAGTCCGATGATTTTATTAAGACATTTGGATACCAAATGGCTTAAATAAGAATGCCTGGACCTCCAATATGTATATTAATCAATAAAGGATATATATCGTAAAAGTCTTAAATGGCCTGAGTTGCCGAAAAGGCTGTGTGAATGTATGTGTCAGTGTGAATGAGAAAAGTGTGTTTTTTATAAAAAAAAAATAAAAAAAAAAATTAGGGGGTAGGGAACCCCTTATCAGGTGTTCACAAATCTATAATTCTTTCCCCTAAAATCTCCCTTCGAATCTTCGCCCCTACCCCACAAAAAAAAATTATCTATTTATTTTTCACACTTTTTTGATAAACTTAGAATGACACTTCCTCAGAGTAGAAATAATTGAAAAAATCTGGATGACTGGTCGCACAGTACACAACTTTCTCTTACCTTTGGTAATCGAAAGTTGTGTTCTGTGCTTGCCACACCAGATTTTTTGTGTAGACATATATTTTGCAACAGTAGGGTAGATTCTTTTTTTTTTTTTTTTTTTAAACATTCACACTTTTTTCTCATTCACACACTCATTCACACAGTCTTTTCGGCAACTTAGGCCATTTAAGACTTTAAACGATATCCGTTAATGATTATTATACAAATTGGGGTCCAGGCATTTTTATTTAAGTCATTTGGTATCCAAATGCCTTAAATAAATTCTTCGGACTCCCTGGGATCCGAACCCGCGACGTTTGGTATACGAGGTTAGCACGCTAACCTCTACACCAAGCCCCGTGGGCTAGGGTAGATTCGAATTAAATCAAGATGTATTTGTATGGCAAAATATTTATATTTTGTTGCCATGGCAACTTTCCTATGAAGTACAAAGCAAAGTGATCTTCAGAAGATTCCAATGACAAAATGAGAATATACATTTTAAAGAGAATCTAAAAAATAATTGATTTTTGAATTTTAATCAAAATCGTTGGAGCAAATTTTGAGAAAATCGAAAAAAAAACTGAAAAAGTACATCAGTAAAGTACTAGTACTTTTTGGCCGATTTTGATTAAAAGCTTCGTATTACGCGAAAACCACTTTTTTTGGATTCAGGGGACCTCAAAACGTATATCCGTCAAAATTTCGACATCGAATTTTTGACATCCATCCAATACTTTCTCTCTCTATATATATTAACATATATATATAGAGGTAAGAGAAAATAAAATGATATTCCACACCTCAGAAAGTGTAGATACAAAATGACTAATAAATTAACATATATCAAAAATTAATAATTTATTAAATAGATCGTATAAATAAATGTTAAATAATATACTTTTTGGGGGACATAAATAAATATTTATTGAAATTTTCTTCACAAGTAGAGGTAGCCTACTTTAAACTCACTAGAAGGGAAACTTATTCCCATTTGAACGAAACTCGCCTTATTTGGGTGGTGGCTAGCGACCCCGAACGAGAGTGACAAACATGGCGGGGTTGAGATGTGAAATCTTACTACACGCCCTCAGCCAACTAAACACCGTGCCCTCGGGATTAGCGTACTGGCTAGCGTACTGGCCTTGTATACCAAGTTTTTATTTAAGCCATTTAGTCACCTGGACTCCAAATAAATAACATACAACGTGGGTTCGAATCCAGCGAGTGCCTCATTTTTCGTGTTTAATAACACAAGATCGATAAATATAAAATTTTATTTAATTTTTGACTCGAATATTAAGAGAAAGTAAATGAACCCGGTCATTGTGATTTTGTCTCTTAAAATTCGATTGGTGGTAGCAAGCAAGCATGCATGCATGCATGCATGCATGTCTTGTGAGTGAGCGGGCGAGAGAGCGAGAGAGCAGAGGGTGCGGTCGATGCAGAGTTGGTTTTGGTCGGCGGCAGCGGCAGGCAACGATTGATTGGCTTCCCCGGGACTCTCTTCTCTCTCCCTCTCCCTCTCTCTCTACTCTCTTTCTCTTTCACTCTCACACACACACATATACAAACACTCTCTCTCTCTCTCTTTCTGTCTTATATACTCTTGACTCGTCCGTCTGTCGTCTTCGTCGTTTCCTCGTTGAGCAATCCCTCCCCTCCCCTCCCCTCCCCTCTCTCTTCTTTCTCCTTTAAAATTCTAATGAATGAATTTAATTAAACATTGAGTTGACGATTCCGATGAGAGTCCACGTGTCCCCCCCCCTCCTCTTCTTTAAAGATCAAATTCCCTCCCCGTCGTTTACGGACCCTTTTCTCTTAAATTTTATTTTATTTCTAGACACTAATCACCGGTTGCTTCACTTCTAATCAACAAGCAAACCGACCGATAACAGGACCACGCTTAACCTTCGAGTTAATAAAATAAGTTTTAAGCTAGAAACTTGCTTATGTTCCTAATTTCACCCCGTTTGGTCTTAGCTAGTTAACTACGACCTGGGCTGTTTGTTATTTATAGATGTGTAAAGACTCGAAAGTCCAAGTCAATTAGCTTATCCTAAGGATAGCTAGTTCACTAGAAATGAAGCAACTGGCCCTAAATGAGTTTTTCTACTACCCTCGTAAAATTCTCTATCCATTGAAAAAAGTTCTTTGAAAATTCAGAGTTAATGCATTAAAAAACACACTTTTCTCCCATTCACACTCACATAGATAGATAGATTTGCTCTGAGGCTATTGAGCCTCCTGGAGCAGAGAAAATTTACACTCACAAGAATGGTATACAAGTATAAGAGTATAAGACGTATGCTCTCCCTTCTCCCCAAAGCGGTGCGATTCATTCAACCAACCCCCTCTGCTCATTTAAGAAATATTCTCGAAATCTGATTTTAAACTTCGCCAGTGTACCTGACCCTCTAAAGATCGATTCACATTATACGTAACGGCAACGTCACGTAAAAATATTCTACAATGCATCTTTAATGGTGCTGTTCACACTTACCGGCAACGTCAACGTCGCAAGAGGGTGGGATTTCTCGAAAAGAATAGTTTGACGTGACGGTGCCTGTACGTTCCTGAACCGTTCGAATAATGTGAATGTAAAAACCGACCGTCACAGTCACAAAGTTCCTACGCACATTGGCGTAGCCAGAAATTTTTGATGGGGGGGGGGGTTTAGGATTATTTCTCCCCCCCCCCACCCCGACTAATAGGGCAGTATAAGGCGTCTAATGAGATATATGACTAGCCACTTACCCCACCTTCGCCCCCTCCCCTGGACCCCCCCTCGGGGTGGCTCGGGCCCACCCTTTCTTAATTAAGTGCCGCAATTTTTCAATCAACTCGTATCATGCAATACATAATGCAAATCTCTTTTTTTTTTTTTTTTTTTTTTTTTTTTTAAACATTCACACTTTTTTTTCTCATTCACACTCACACTCACACACACATTCACACAGTCTTTTCGGCAACTTAGGCCATTTAAGACTTTGACAATAACCGTTGTAATATATATTATCTATTGTGGGGTCAGGCATTTCTATTTAAGCCATCTGGTATTCAAATGGCTTAAATAAAATCATCGGACTGCCTGGGTCCGAACCCGCGACGTTTGGTATAGGAGGTAGGCGCGCTACTTACTACGCCAAACCCGGGGGCGCAAATCTCTTAATTTTATGTATATGGGCCTAGAATACCGGGGTCTCTCTCTATGTGTTTCTCTTGACCAGACTCCTATCTCAGATCTCTTTAAGAAAAAAAATAAAAAATTTCTTTATATAATAATTTTTATTATTTTTCATTTGCGAGATTTAATCAATTTTAAGCGGCTTTAATTTTTTATAAAGCATAACAAAAATCAATTCTTTTCAATGGGAAAATTCTGAATTTTCTCGAATTTGTTGCGTTTTATTTAATTTATTTAATTTAATTATATTTTACTTTCTCTTACCCTATATATGAAATATATAGAGAGAAAAAGTATTTTGTATTATGGAGCTTAAATATCTAGTCATGGCTTGGGTCCAATGGGGGGTTTGAACCCCCAAACCCCCCCCCCGTGGCTACGCCTATGCCTACGCATCTGTATTTCAACAGAATATTTGTCATTTACAATCTAAAAATGAATTCCTTAAATAAAGTGTGATATTCTCCAACAAGCTTTCTTTTAACAAATATTTCTTGAATCCATTTTCTTTTATTTTTATTACATCTTTCTTCCTCGTCTAAAATTAATGAAATTATTGTTAATTCTTTTTTATTAAATTTAGGCATTTTGACAAATGCATTAAGACTAACTGAACAACTGAAGGAACAACTCCAACTGCATTTAAACAAAAAAAAAAAATGGCAGCTGGACGTGTCTTTGCCGGTTCTTGACGGTGTAGTGTGAATGGATAGCAGATTTGACGTGACGTTTCCATTCCGTTCCATGATGTTGACGTTACGTATAATGTGAATCGACCTTAATGCGCTCCGGGATTCCGTTCCACAACCTCACAGACTCCACAGAGAACGACATACCAAATGTTGTCGTTCTGTGCTTCGGCATCTGCAGGTCAAGCGGACTCCCCCTGAGACTCCTGGGCACATTGTCCGTCCTAAACTGTATATCCCCGTATAAGTAGGAGGGCTGCTGATTCTTCAAGAGACCATACACATAACACCCTAAGTGGTACTTCCTCCTATTCCAACCGAGCTTATTATAGTAGGGCGTTATGTGATGGTCAACGGGGACTCCGAATATAAACCTCACTCAGGAGTTTAACACCCTCTCAAGTGCAAGTCCCCTCTCCCCCGTCAGATCATTGTCTGCCTCCGATCCTCACTGGGGGTACCTGCGTTATTCGCCGGCCAATGTCCTTAATGTATAGAGAAAACAAAAGCGACCCCTGGGGGGGGGGGGACATACACGCAGTCTTTTAGGCAACTTAGGCCATTTAAGACTTTCAACGATACTCGTATGTTTGGTATACAAGGCCAGCACAAGGGTTAACCCCTACACCAAGTCCGCGGGCATCCCACTCTTCTAATATCATATCGACAGGAAATTTCATTTGTTTTGACAGACTTTTAGGCATTTGGATAGGAGAAACTTTCCTACTAGAACCTTTTTTTTTTGTTTTTTAAATAATTTTTTTTTCTGTTTAAATTATTAATCTAAATTGATAACGCCAAAAAAAAAAAATAAAATAAAGTTCGTATCAACTTAACTTATTATCTATTAACTATTCTGTTTTTTTTTTTTTTTTTTTTTTTTTTTCTATTTCGTTTTGAAAACACTCCAATGAAAATAAATTAATCCCCAAATGAGGGATTTATCGTTTCGTTATAAAAAAACACATCCTCAGATGCGACCATAGTCTCTTGAATATTATATTAAATAATACACTAGGTGATATATTTCAAGTTTTTATTGGCGAAATAATGCATTTTAGTTATGAAATATTCCACATCATAGAGAATCCAGACAAAATAATCGCTCTCCTGAATCGCCGAATGGGTATGCTCAGAAATTTTCTAAAAATTCAGACAAATCTATTTCATATTATGAAAAAACTTATATTCTCAATTATTTTTAGTGTTTCATTGAAAATATTAATATTCCGAATCAGGCCTTCGATACTCCGGCATGCCGGCTAATCCGGGGTGTTGAAAGGAGATATTGCAGCAAAGAAAAAGGGAAACAAAGTGTAGAGAGTTTAAATTAATAATAAAAATTAATTACTCAAAGCAAAAATTTTAAGGTTATAATCCACTCTGACTAGGTGCAGAGCTCGTCAAAGGTGGACTGAGTTTTAATAGAAAGTAACACCAAAATGCAGCTATATATATTTTTTCTTTATTTAATCTTATTTATTTTACAACTGACGTTTCGGTTCTATGTTTATGTCATAGCTGGCCAAAAGTCTACCAAATGTGTCATAGTGGATTTTATACATTTTTAGTAGGTACATTATTATTATATAATAATAGTAATAATTATTGTATAAGGTTCTAAAAATGTAAAAATCCACTATGAAACACTTGGTAAAGACTTTTTTCCAAGTCTGAAGATGGTTCAAACATAGAATCGAAACGTCAGCTATGCAAATAAAATAAATACTGGTAAATCAAAAATTCGATGTTGAAATCATTATTTAATTAATTAACCTTTGAGAAATCAAGTCAAGTTTTTCATTTATATATTCAAATCCATTACAATTAGGGTTTGGAAAAAACCGGAAAATTTTGAAAACCGGTTTTTCTGTTTTTTACAAAGCGTAAAACCGGTAAACCGGTTTTAAACCGGTTTTTTGTCAACATCTTAAATGATAATCGTTATTAATGAATATATATCTATTGGGGATCCAGGCATTCTTATTTTAACCATTTGGTAAGCAAATGGCTTAAATATAATCGGACTACCTGCGATCCGAACCCAAAAAAATTATTATTACTACTTTTCCAATCCAGTGCCTACTTGCGGAATTGTTTACATTCATAGAATACAAAAAATCCAAAAAATACATAAGCTTATATATTTCTCCATAAAATTCCTACGGGAGAAATCGTAAATCTAGGAATTTTTTTTTTTTTTTTTTTAAGGTCCTTCTCGGCACCTAATGTCATTTAGACCCCATCCCTATTTATTTGAAATGATTTGTAGTCAAATCAAATGAAATAAATTTTTCTCCCTTGGGATGGGAAGCGAACCCGGGACTCCGGTGCGAGAAGCTAATGTCTTCTCACTGAGCCACGGCTCCCGGGCAACTTTAGGAATTAATAACTCAAAAAATTGTCCCCTTGGGCTTGGTGTAATTGGTAGCGTGCCTATCTTCTATACCGAACGTCGTGGGTTCGGGACTCAGGCAGCCCCATGATTTGGATACCAAACGCTTAAATAGAAATGCCTGGACCCCCAATAGATATTATCATATGTAACGGTTATCGTAGTCTTATATGGCCTAAGTTGCCGAAAAGACTGTGAATGTGTGTGTGACTGCGAGGGTGAATGAGAAAAAAGTGTGAATTTTTTTTTTTTTTAACTCAAAAAATTGTAGGAATTTCGAGACCCGAGTATTTTTCCTGTAATTTCCAAAACGACCTCCCAATGACTGCAAAATTTCGTCATTCCAAAGGAAAGTTGGTCAAACAGAGCAAGACAGACGGACGAATAGACAGACACTCCGCTATTATTATAGCTTATATATATTTTTTAAGTATTGGAAAATTCGGCATCTAAGGCCATTTAGACCCCATCCCTATTTATTTCAAATGATTGATAGCTAATTCAAATGAAATAAATTTTTCTCGCTTGTGAAGGGAAGCGAACTTGAAGCTCCAGGCACTAGAAACTTAATGCCTTTTATCTGAGCCACGGGCTAATTTATTATTGGAATACAAGTATCACTGAAGAAAAAATTTAAAAAGAAAAACAGAATTCGGTTTTTCGAGAAAAACTCGGTTTCTCGGTTTTTGAAAATTAGCCAAAAAACCGGTATACCGGTTTCGGTTTCCACCGGTGTCCAAACCCTAATTACAATCCTGTTTTTCCATCTTCATTTTGCAAAAACAAAATTTGTACGTACAAAAGAAAATGTTTTTGAAAAAGAACAAACATCCTTGGTGCAATATTCAAGTGATTAATGATGCGATTACTCAGAGGCTGGATAATAATCAATGTAAGGGATGAATAATACAACAAATTCAAGAAAATCAAAAAAGCCACCTGGTCGTCGCGTCGGTTGTCGATAGAAAGTAAAGCAGAGCAAAGAGATAATTTGACGAGCCAAAATTTTGAATTTTATTTTTATTTAATCTCAGACACCAAATATTATCTGTCTTGTCTTGTCTGTTCTTCAAATGAATGGAATTTTTGCTTTATTTCTTAATAAACAAGACACAAAGACAAATATTTTTGTAATAATAACAAAAAAAAAAAAAAAAAAAAAGATAGCCTTCAAAAGAGAGGCAGGCAGGCAGGCAGGCGATAGACAAAATATTAGAAAAATATTTGGAGGGCTTTGAAGGAAACGAGAGAGAGGCAAATAAACAATCGCCATGTATTTTTGGACTTGCTGCCTTCTCTATTTAATATTAGAGCCAGCTACTTGCCTAAAATAATTAAATATTTGTTTTTGCTCTGAGTGTACAGTATATATAATTCGCAAAAATGTCTGTCTGTCTATCTGTCGCGCTTTCTCAAAGAGGACCTTCTAGGGCATGCTTGCAAGTCGCGGCCCCCTTGGAACATTATCTCACGGCCCCCCTAGTTTTTGTGTTTTTCTTACCTCTATATATGTTTGTATATAGAGAGAGAAAGTATTGGATTCATGTCGAAAATTCGATGTCGAGATTTTGATGGATATACACGTTTTGAGGCCCCCTGAATCCAAAAAAGTGGTTTTCGCGACATGGTCTGTCTGTGGGTGTGTGTTCAATTTTAAGCATGAAGGAATTGAGCTAGGAGGTTGAAATTTTATATTTAAGTTAGATACCTTCCTGCGACGTGACACGAAGCTTTTGAACAAAATCGGCCAAAAAGTACTAGTACTTTACTGATGTACTTTTTCAGTTTTTTTCGATTTTCTCAAAATTCGCTCCAACGATTTTTTTAAAAATTTATTAGACGCTCTTTAAAATGTATATTCTCATTTGGCTCTTGAAACTCTGAAGTACTCTTGTACTTCATAGGAAAGATAAGAGAAATGGTTGGTGACATAGTATCAGGATTAATGCAATAGGAAGGAAAAGTTGGAATTAAATCTTACAATCATTATTCTATAAATAATTTTATTTAATAAATTTTAATTTGGCATTATTATTATGTATTTAATATTTAATATAACCTTATTAAAATCTGGTGTGACTGGCGCACAGCACACAACTTTCTCTTACCTTCGGTAATCGAAAGTTCTGTACTGTGCTTGTTACACCAGATTTTTTTGTGTCGACATGTATTTAGTTCCCGGCAGTAGGGAATATTTGAATTCAGATGTAAAATTTATTAACAAGTATGGGAAAATATTTATATTTTGTTACCATGGCAACCATTTCTGCTATCTTTCCTATGAAGCACAAGAGTAAAGTGTACTTCAAACAATTTTGAGGGCAAAACGCGAATATACATTTGAAAGAGCATCTAAAAAATAATTGATTTTTGAATTTTAATCAAAATCGTTAGAGCGAATTTTGAGAAAATCGAAAAAAACTGAAAAAGTACATCAGTAAAGTACTAGTACTCCTTGGCCGATTTTGATTAAAATCTTGTACATTTTTACTTTTGAAAAATAAAATCTTTTAAATTAAAAAAAAATTAAAAGAGTAAGAAATTCATTTTTTTCCAAAATATTTTATATAGACCCTATTGTATTTCTAATTTCTAAAAACATTTTATATTGAATTAAAAGAAGAAAATTAAAAATATTTATTTCCTTCAAATAGTATAAATAGAGCCTAAAAATTTTTTTGATAAAATCACTTGCAAATTTAAAATTTTAATTTTATTAAAATTGTGATTATATTTAAAATTTTTAAAGCTTTATAGTAGATTTGTTTTTGTTTTATACTATGTGAACATATTAAATTATTTTAATTTTCTAAAAAAAAATTTTTGTCCCCTCCCCCCCCTGATTCAAATTCGCTCCGGCGCCCCTGCATATATAGGCAAGAGAAAGTAAAAATTATTAAAATTAAAAAAATAAATAAACAAGGTTTGTGTTTCTAATTTCACTCCTTATACCGAACTTTAATTCTTAGCTAAAGATCTGCGCTCTTATTTAATCATATGATTAGCGTGAAAAGACTCGAAAACTAGCTTGTGTGAAAAAAAAAGAAGAAAGAATGTGTGTGTGAGTTTGCCTATGCCGTTCGTAGCGCGGGCGTGCGGGCGGGTTCCATTTTCTTGTCGCCTAGTGTGTACTTTAAAGTGGCGGGCGGCTTTTGCTCAGGTCCAGAGGCGGCGGAGGAGGGCTTTAAAATTGTGTTGCTAGGCAACGGCCTCGAGAGGGGGTCGTCGGGAAGCTGCTCCAGTTGCCATGTGTCCTGAAGGTACTTATTTCCTGATTAGTACTTGCGCACAAAGGACCTCGGGCAGAGAGAGAGAGGAGAGAAAAAAAAATTATATACATTCCTATTTATCGAAAAATCGAACGTTTGTTTTTTAAGGATTCGATAATAATATAACGCAAGTGTGTGTGTGTGGGGGGGGGAGAGAAAGAGAGAGGGAGTGATGGGTCGATAAAAAAGAAACAGAACAGACTCTCTCTCTCTCTCTCTCTCTTTGTGTTATCACAAAATTAAAATAGAGATGTGGACCTCACTAAAATGAGTTCGTTCCCTTTTTATTTTTACAGCAGCCCTTTTTTTGTTTGAAGAAATTAAATAAAAATATGAATTTTTAGATAAGCCCAACCAGGCCAGAGGGAACATTCAAATCTATATATTATTTACTAGCCGCGTAGCCCGCCTTCTTAAAATTTAATTATTTCATCTGAATGTCATGCCCTGTTTAATCAACTCCCGAAATTAAATTATACCCTTATAGTGGAGGAAAACTCGGGGGCCAAGCCAAGGGTGGAGGATCCCGAGAAATCAGCGTGTGGAAAGACATCGTCTGTGTGTGTGTTTTTTTAAAGCATGAAGGAAATGAGTTAAGAGGTTGACATTTTCCGGTAGCCATTGATATATCAAAAAATCTGGTATGAGCGGCGCACAGTACGCAACTTTCTCTTACCGAAAGGTAAGATAAATAAAAAATAAAAAAAGTAAAGTATTAGTACTCTTTGGCCGATTTTGTTCAAAAGCTTCGTATCACGTCCCAGGGGGGTACCGTATTTAAATATAAAATTTTAACCTCCTAGCTCTTTCCGTTCCTGAGATATTTTGTTCACACACAGGCAGACAGACCATGTCGCGAAAAGCACTTTTTGGTTTCAGTGGGACCTCAAAAACGTGTATATCCATCAAAATATCGACCTTGAATTTTTGACGTTAATCCAATACTTATATATATATATATATTTTTTTTTCACATTCACACGGTATTTTCGACAACTTAGGCCATTTAAGACTTTAAACGATACTCGTATTTATATAATATATATTTATTTGGGGGCCCGGGCATTCTTATTTAAGCCATTTGGTATCCAAATGGCTTAAGTAAAATCATCGGACTGCCTGGGGTCCGGACCCTCGACCCTTGGTATACAAGGCAGGCGCACTACCAACGCCAAGCCCGAGAGCTATTACATATATACATAGGTAAGAGTTAGTAAAATTAAAGTTAATTAATTATAATTAATTAAATCTCTCAAATGAAACATAATAAAAATTCTTATTTAATTAAATTTTTCTTTTTTTTTTCTCCTTTGTATATAAATTAGGGTCCGACCGAAACAAGGTTTACAGCCGAAACCGAAACTGAATTTCGGTCGGCCTCAATCTCCGTAACCGAAACGGAAACTTGCATTTCCTATAAAAAATTCATATCATTTTACCTTTTTTTTAGAGAGACTAAATTTTTTCCGCAATGTTTTTCCCTCAAGTGCAAATCATTTGACCTTTTTTTTTTTTTTTTTTGGCCGAAAGTTTCAGCTACTTTTTGGCGGAAACCAAAACCAGGATTTTTTGGCCGAAACCGAATATTCGGTCGGTTCCTAATATAAATTCAAAGCAAAGCTCATATAAAATGTGAGTACTGTCGGCGCCACAAGTGCCTGACGTGCTCCAGAGTGGAGCCTTGACCTTAATCAACCAAATCATTATTTTTAAAGTAAATAAATTACCTGCTTTTAATAGTAAGTACTGAAGGGGAAAAGCTACTTTTAAGAAGGCTCCACTCTCAATTTGTGGCGTCGACTGTACTCATGAAAAAACAAAATTGTTACTAGAACTGACTGCATCGTAACAATGTAACAAACATTACTATGACTTTCTGTACAAGTATTTACATGAATACCTACGAAATGACAATTCTCCAATACTTTATATTATAGTAATGATAAAATGTGATTAAGGCGAGGGTCAGCCACAGGGGGGGGAGAAATTTTACACTTTAAAACAACTAAATCAGCACAATAAAATCTGGTGTAGTAGCAAGCACATCACCCAACTCTCGAATACCAAAGGTAAAAGAAAGAATATGATTTTTTTTTCATCTCCTTGAAAATAAATATTTTTAATTAAAATTTATTTCAGCTCCAGTTATATTTATTTATTTATTTATTTTTGCAAAAAAAACAAACGATATCAATTCTTATCAAATGATACATTATAAAAATGTAATTAGAGAATTATATTAATTGATACAATGTCATGTGACTTTTTTTTTTAATTTTTTTTATAACTAAAAGATAAAAAATTATCAATCAAATATTTGCTTTTTTTTTTTATTTGTTGTATGAGAAAGAACAAAAGTCTATCTATGACACAAAGCCACCAGCCAGAGTGGTTCAAAGTTTCCATTGTTTTCTTTTCATGGAGAGGAAATGAGCTAATAGCTCGAAAATTTCTAAGGATGCTGGCTGGACCCTGCGCATATTTTCTTAATCATCTTGTGCTGTGACGTTTCTCAGGCTTATTTGGATTATTTAACTTGTTATTTACTTTACTGATGTAGTATTTCATATTTTTCAAATTCACTTCCTTCCATAGAGCCAATGTCACATCCCCATATGGGGATTTGCATGTTAATTTCAATTCAAATCCCCTTTGGAACTTTTTAGGCATTTAAAATTTTTTTCCAATTCTTATGAAATTTTGTATTTATTTACGATTCTATATTGTGTATAAAATGTCCAAATATGAGATTAAAATTTTGAAAAATAACCAAAGTTTATTTTAAGCAATCAATATTTAAAATGCAAGGTGCTATGGGAAACTAAATATATCTCGACACAAAAAAATCTGGTGTGACCACAAGCACAACTTTCTCTTACCGAAGGGTTAAGTTGTGTGCTG
>JAKCPI010023022.1:0-14615 GCA_023213315.1 Euborellia annulipes
CAGGCTGTAGCCTAGAGCGCGACAAATTCAGGGAGACAATTTATTCAAAAAGTTAGAGAGAGGGTGGCAAATGAATCTTTAGCCAATAGGCGGGATACTCTTAAAGCCGGCCTTGTAAACAAGAAAATTGAACTTGCTAAATTTAAATTGGTAAGATTCTCCTAAATACTTTGTATTTAATAATTGAGACTTTATAAATTTGACAAAAATGTAATCCAAAAAATATTTGATAATCTTTCAATTTAAAAATAATTATAAATCAAAAAATAATAGTAAGTTTAATTGAAATAAGGGAGTAGGAATAGATAATAGTTAATATTGGTGAAAGGGCTGCTAGCCGACTCGAATTACCGCTTTTATTTGAATAATACTTAACGCTCGCCGATTCGATTTGCCGCCCCTATATCGCTCATCCCCCTGCCGCTCTACCTCTTTGCCGCTCATCGCTCGTACCGTACCCGAGGCCTAAGAAGCACAAGGTCCTCTCTCTCCCGGGACGTATAATGATGACACCGACGTATTTTATTTAATACTAGTCGCAAAGCCCCCTTTCAAGGCCCCCTGGACCCCCTCTGCCCGCCTCCGTTTATTGCCGATTTGGGATATTTCTTGTTGCAATGCAAGTGTTAAGATGTTAAGGAAGGATCTTGAGTTCAAGCAAGGGTACCGACTGGGCACAGCACAAAAGGGTCTATTTATGACTGTTTAAAGGGTCAGTCGTCTGGGTGCTCTCTTCTTTTTTCAACTGCCCTATTGATAGGCCTATATCTGAAAAGCTGACTCACAGAGCAACAAACTACCTCTATAATTTCCAAGCCAACTTGTAGATTTATGTTCCCCATATGGCTCCCAGCCCATAGTCATATACCCAGAAAGCTGTTTCACAGAGCAAATGCCTGCCTCTTTAATTTCCTAGACAACTTGTCGATTTTGTGTTCCCATATTGAAGAAATTTGATTATAATTAATTTTCCAAATTATTTAAGAGATTCCAATTATTACTACGTTACTTCCTGGTCAATGTGTACTTAATTTCAAATAGATTCTTTGAAAATTGTGGATTTTATACATATATACATACATTTTTCCCATTTTATTTTTAGATAGATAGAATGAAAAGTTTTAACGCTCATATAGAAAATATAAAAATTAACAACCTGTTTCGGTCCCCTCTACTTCCATTGAATTGACAAACTTTGTATTTAATGATATTGATATAAAAACCTATCATGGTCTCGAAATTTAAAATGGAAAATAAATAAATGGAGGGAAAAGAAAAGAAGAAAAAAAAAACATACAATTTATGAAGGATAGAATGAAATGAACCGAGAGAGAAAAAAAAAACAAAGCTCACTTCGTTGGAATTTGTTTAAGGATGATGCCAGCAAATCGAAATAAAAAAAAAAAAACATGTATTGTTATTATTACATGTCAGTTGGAAATTTTTGTTTTAGCGCATTGCGGTCATTTTGATTTTTTAAGGTGAAAAAAAAAAAATCAGCTATAATAAGAATGGATACAATGAGGAAGAAACTACCGTCAAAAGTCTCGATCTCCGGTGCAGAAGGTCGACATCCTAGTCCGCTATTCCAGCTATAATCTTGATATTAATCTCTGTCATTTGATACAATAAGGAAGAGGAGAGGGAGAAGGTCCCATTGCCAAAAAAACCCTCCGGTGCAGAATATCGACATCTTAACCCGCTAATCCAGCGTTAATCTTGATATTACTTTCTGTCATTTGATACAATAAGGAAGAGGAAAGGGGCTATGATAACGTTGTGTACTCAACCTTACACAGTACTATTTATTTATACACTATTTTATTATTAGGGAGCGTACAAGTATTACGTAACGCAATTTTTGAAGATTTTTGACCCCCCCTGTAACATTTTTCTGGACGTGGGGTAAATGTAACGTCTAGGGGGGCTAGACTAGAAGTATCGGAAGTACCAGTTACGTAAGGCGTTGTTCAACCCCCCTCTCCCTCTCTTGTAACGCATGTTAACGTTTTACGAGACCCTCCCCTCCCTCCCAAATTGCGTTACGTAATACTTGTACGCTCCCTTATCTATTCTTATAACTACAGTAATTATAACTAACCTTTTGTTGCACTATTATTATTTGTTTATAAATATATATATTATTACTTAATCTATTTTAATTAATTATATTTTTCTGAGAATTTTATTAAATAATCTGATTTTTACTTCTTTAAGTCAGGTCAATGATTTGATTATTAATTTGTTGTATATTAACTTGTTTTAATTGTTCAATATCACCCTTACAATTAATTTGGCACCATGTCTCATGGAGCTCTAAAATTTTTTTTTCTTAACTCTACAATTTCTTCTTCATTGGCTTTAAGGCGGGTAAAAAGAAGGTAAAAAAGGGGGTAAACATGTTATATTATTTAAATTTTTTTCAAGAAAAGTTAAGCGGTTATTCGGGTATCCTTCAATTGCAGTTTTGCTAGATTAATCTCAGCATTTTGGGAGATTATTTGAGATTTTATTACTTGTTAATTCTGTTGATTATTTTTTCATTCTATAGTTACATCATTTATTGACTTTTTGATGGCATCAAATCGACCATCTATCTTTAAAGATCGATCTTCTACCTTCCCGATCACTTTGTTTAAATAGCATACTATTGGTACAAGTTCATTGGGAATAGAAGAAACTTCATTAGTGGGAAGAGGGTCAGCAAGTTCACTGGGAGGGGAGATTAAGTCTAAAAGTGGGGGTGGCCAATCATCCCCACCCGCAATTTCTAAGTTCTCCATATCTAAATAATTAATAGATCCTTCCAATATAATCTAAATTTTTTTGCCTATTCAAATCCCAGCTACCTATCCACCATGGATAACATTGTGGGGAAGAGGTCCCATTGCAAAAAAAAAACCCTCATGTAGAGAAGATCGACATCCTAGCCCGCTATTCTAATCATATTCCTTTCTATCATCATTTATATAAAACAATTTATCTTTTCAACAAAAAACATGATCTATATCTCCGTAAAAAAAAAAAAATAAAATAAAACGTCAATAACGAAGTAATAATAAAACAAATTTCATTTTTTGTTGTTGTCATTGTTGATGATATATGAACTTTTGTCGAAGGTTCATTTCATTTCTTCATTCCCTCTCTGATACACACACACACACACACACACAGACAAAACATTTAAAGGATAGATGAATGAATGATGATGGACTTTTTGATAAATGCTCTTTTTTTTACGCGAAAAAAAAAATTCAAATATTCCATTCTGTTAACTTGATTATCATTTTAAACTGATTCTGATAATGAATGATTGATAATGTTTGTTGGTTCAAGTTCTCTATGAGGAAAAGGAAGGTGGTACAACCCTTATCCCATCGCTAAAAGCCTCCAATGCAGAAGATCGTCTTTTCTTTTTGGGTCCATGATGCTTTCATGTGAGTGTACCCCTAAATGATGGGACACAACAATTTCAAAGAAAAGAAAAGAATATATTGCTCGAATTTGTTATTGCTGTATATTCCTTAATTTATAAGGTATCAATACTATTCTATTTTTATTTGGCATTTTCAAGATTTTTCGTTTGGTAACAGCAGATTTAACTCTAAGTTATCCACCAAAATACTGTACTTATCGCAGATATTTGAGTTGCTCTCCAAATTAATTATTTTTGGAAAATGGAGACAGCAAGAATTCTCCAAACCAAAATAATAGAATATATTATAAATGGTAGAAAAAAGGGGTGGCCTAAAAATGCTTTGAGGAATATCTTAAGGAATCCTCTGCTCAGTAATCAGTAACCAAGATATTTCAGTACGCTCATCAATTAGAATGTTGTATCATAGTGCAAATATAAACAAATTCTAAATGTTAGCCTAAAGATAAAAAAAAAAGTTATTTATTCTACATTACCACTATATAAGAAATATATAATCAGGTGGATGGATGGACCTAAAGATAGAACTGCTCCTCTTCAATTACTCAGACCTCACTTCTCGACAAGTCCTAAGTCGGAATAATCCCTACTTAGGCCACCTCAAATTTGTGTCTTTTACTGGGAGTGAGATTTTCTCCCACTTTCCTACCCCAAATAAATCTTCGGCATTATCAAATTATTCTAGATTTTTATAAATACTTGATTGATACTTTAGCACCAACAGCTTATCCCGATTAGCCACTTGCCTTCTCCGAGGATTTCCGTTCCATATATGGGAAATAGGAATGATTGCAAAAACATTACGTACTCAATGAAGAATTGAAATGGCTGTGGTGATGATTGAACAAGGAGCTTTATGAGGAAGGCAGCCAGCAGAAATAAAAAACTTTTATATTATTTAGTCGACCTTTTGGGAACGCGTCACTTCCATCTTCAGGACCAAATAATTGTCATAAAAGTGATGGAGAATTTCATTATGTATACACAACAACGATTAATAACAAAACGTATGTTGTGTTGTGTATACATTATGAAATCCATTCCTCCATCCATATCTTTTGTGACAATTATTTCGACCTGAAGATGGGAGAGACGAAAAGTTTTTTTTTAATTTCATCTGGCTGCCTTCCTCATTGAGCTCCTTGTTCAAACATTACGTACTGCACTAACCAATCAGAAAGCTAATTTTTATCTCTTTTTTTCTAATAAATAAAAAAGCTATTATGAAAATTTAAAGCTATTATTTATAAAAAAAATCTCGCAATGACGTAATAATAAATAAATGTCTTTTGTCTTTATTTTTCATCTTCTTCTCGTTCTTTTGGTTTGGCTATTTGGCCTTGTTACTGTTTGTTTTCTTCTCTCTCTCTTTCTTGTTGTTTTGTAGCTCACGACTTTATGTCTGTCTGTTTATCTTAAGGATCATTTTTTATAACCTTAATCATGATTGTATGGATTCTCCTTTGGGAATATAACCTCAAATCCCTCTTCTTTCCTTTTTTTCAACTCATTAATTTTAAATTTTCTTATTGATATTAAAAAAAACTAAATAAATAAAATTGGTGTGGAGAAATTGACTTCAATTTAACAACAATAGATTTTTTCTTTTACATTCTTAGCCTCTTTTAACACCAATTTAAGATTATATGAGGTGAAATTCCAACTGAGAAGGCACTTGGCTTTTCATTTCTCCTTTCCCTTATTGATTCGCTGGCTGTAAGCAAAGCAAAGCCTTTTGCCAGAAAAAATGGTACCCACCACCGCAACCGACACCACAACACACACACACACAACATTAAAGGAAAAGTAAGAGATTATCATCACCTGGGATTTTGGGTTTAAAGATAACCAAACACTTTGTTAAAGGGTGTTACAATCTCAAAACAATAATTTTTATAAATATTTTAATTTAAATTATAATCTTGAGCTCATTATCATGATGGTCGTGATAATCCTCATCTTTGATAAACAAGGGAACACTCTAGTGGTATGGTAATCCGAGAGGATCAAGCGGTTATAATTATGGGTTGAAATCCACCTTTTGTTGTAATAAATTATCAATTTCCACTAATTGGCAGGGAAATGTGAACCCACCTTAATATTGTTCCAAGAAAGTTACTCCTTTTTCACGCAGAATTCATTGTGAATGTCTCCTTATCAAAACTTTTTTTAAAGGAATATTCTTTTTTGCTTTCTGGATAGCTTCTTGGGTAAATTCATCTTTTCTGATCCTCCAGATTCTTTATTTCCTCTGATATCAGACACAATTCTCACCAAAATTCGTCATCTCCCTTAAGAACTTTGAATATCCTAAATATATAGAATAATAAAGTATAAATATTTAAGAAAACTTTAAAGAGCTGCATTATTGAGGCTTTCATAAAATGAAAGAATGTGGGTGCAGTCAAATTCAAATTATTCTCAACAAAAGATTGGGTCAATTACAAAAGTTACTCTAACTGATTAAAATCTCAACTTGATAAAAAAGTAAAAAAACTAGCTTTAGAAAGTAAGAAAACAACACAATATCTGAATCTCTAAGAAACCATGATAGAAGTATGATGTTCAAAAATCTAAAGTTTTTTTTTTTTTTAGATGATGCTGTAGTTGGCTGGCAGATTAGAGAAATATTGGGAAGAATGAAACTTCACTATTCCATTGCAGAGAATGTTGTTCATATTCTTAAGACTAAATTCTTGACTGTGCAACAGTTTTATTATATAATTTGACGAAGAACTTTGTAAATAAAATTGTTAAGATCTTGTTCAACTCTAATTATTTAGTTGTTTATGCCAGGAGGTGGTTTTGCCATGTTTCATTCTTACTCTTGACCTCACGTTCCATGTAGTAACCCTTGTAAAGTTTCAGTTTCTCATCAAATGTGAGGCTGTTTATTGACTATAAAGCAAGCTTGGCATTAATGGGAGATGAAATCAGCAGCCGATTCATGTCTAGGTACTTTGCAGAGATCATTTTATATGGTTTTATCTGCAACACTGCTTTTTTGAAAGAAATTTTGTAGAATCTCAACCCAACTAGAAAAAAAAAGGGACAAGTGATTTTCATAGACTTTTCTTGCGTTAAAGATCATACCACATTAGGAGTTGTGGAGTGCCAAGAAGAGATCGTACTCCTATCAGGACTAGAATGTCTATCTCAAGTTCACGTAGCTTTTAGCAGTATACCAATGATGTGTATGGTCTAGCGTTGTTCTGAAGATACTTAACTTATTTCCTATTGGTTAATTCAGCCCGTTTCAGGTCGTTAGCTTCCCTTTTGTTGTTGGAGCTCAGAATTAAGTTTTTATCCCGAAGTAATTCAATCAAACACTATTTATTTATCATAGTGTATAAGATCCAACCGCCAGACATCGACCATCGACATGAAAAGCTTCACATCCGTCTGATGGCTAAGATCAGAAGTGTGACGTTCATTACTCAGCCAAATGGGCTGACACGATTCTACGGAACCTTGGATAATTGGTACTCTGCGAATATCACCTGGTGGTTTTAGTTTTAATTTATCCAAACACTCTATCTCCTGTTTTCCAGTTAAGAGTTGACGTCTCCCATAAATATTATTATTATTCTACACTAACTACTTGTGAGAACAATTGTTATTTGTACTGAACACAGATTAAGAGAGAGTAAAGTGATCCCTTTTTCCTAAGAGCTTAGCGACACTTTGCGTTTGACCACTATCATATAACCTTCTCCCATTGAAAGAGAAAAGGGTTTCCTCTTCTAAGTATTCACATTTCATCTTTAGGAAGAAGATCCTTCTTCCTCCTAAAAATAAAATAGAAAAATGTTCTCCTCTGAGTGAGATAAATGATAGCGCGTGATGTTTGCTCTTGTCACGTGCGCATCACACATCACAGCTTTTTTTTTTTTTTTACTTTCCTTCTCTTTTTTCTCTCTTCACCCCAATCTCCATCCCCAAACCCAAGACACACACACAGTTCTTCCTTTTATCCATCAAATGACACTCATATTTGGAACCAACGTTCTTTTTTTTAATATACAGTGAGGTACAAAAGTTGAATTCTTATTTTGTTGGATTTTGAAGATAGAACGACCTGATTAGAGCTGCAGAAATTTCTGAGAACACATGCTTGAGATTCAACCCAAGTTATTTTGTGTTTCACATCAGATTTTTTTTTTCATTTTATTTAATTACATTTTTCAACAATTTTTTTTTTTTTTTTTTAATATATAATTCTATCTAATCATAAATAGAGATAAAAGCGATGATTTTGTTCCGCTCATGGAATCTGTGTTTGTGATTTATTTACGTTTATAATATATTCATAATTTTTCATTTTTAGTTATAAATTATTAAATTTTTTTCATATGAAGGCCAAAATATCAGTTAAAAAAAAAAAAATATGTGATGTGATGAGCAATACGATATGTTAAATAAATAAATGGCTAGTGGCATTAGAAATTAGATTGAAATATAATTACCGTATTGTAATATTATTGAATTGTTAAATTATTTTTGATGAGGACCATGACTAGAGATTATTTTTATATTTAAAAAACAGTTCTAAAGTAGATAGCGCAGTGAAGTACGGTAACTGTTCTGCACATATGGACCCTGTTATGCAATAGCGTGTCAAGCGCCAAAAAATTATAAATTGAGTTAAGCACGGAATATTGTTTCAAATGCTTTAATTATGAAATATGTCCTAAAAAAATTTATATTTATTGTTACTTGCACAATTGACAAAAAAAAAAAATTATATACCTGGTATAATCCAATCAAAACAAAAAACTTTAATGTTAATTTTCTCAAAACTCGGTAGGTGGCGCTTGACACACTAATGCGTAACAAGGTCCATATATGTAAGAATATAAATTTTCAATTATAAAATTCTTTAAAAAAAAGTCTATATACAGTAGAACCTCGATAAGTTAAACCTCGCTAAGTTCAAAACCTCCGTAAGTTAAAAATTTTTTCAATTCCCTTCCCTTGACAGCGTAAAACCTCTATTACTTAAAGAACAAAACCTCTGTAACTTAAACAAATATTTTGAGCATAGCCCTCGATAACTTAAAATAATATTTTGGTGACCTCTATAACTTAAAGTATTTCTTTACATATCATCGAAAAAAATAGTTGATGCAGAAAATCAAAAATACATGAAGCAGAAAAAAAATTACTGATTTTTAAATAAATAAATAAATCTATTAATTTAATTTATATTTAACTAAACTATTCTAAATAAACAAATAGATCAAACGAAATTCCTTTTTCACTCACGTGCCCAAAGTCAATAAACCTCGGTACGTTAAAAATTATATTCAATAACCTCTCTAACTTCAACTCTCGATAAGTAAAAAACTCGATAACTCAAATTTCTAACCGTTTCCCTTGAACTTTAACTTATCGAGGTTCTACTGTATAATATAAATAAAAAAACAATAGGGTGTCCAATCCTATAAATTTTGTGTTTGATTGGGTATTCATGGAGTCGAATCAATACTTTCAACTTTCACATTAACAGTTCTCTATGTAATATTACTGTTTATTTAAAATATTTTTATGAAAAGTGACGAGATTTTTCTTAGAGTATATTCGAAATGCTGTTCTAAAGCTGATAGCGCAGTGAATCACGGTAACTGTTCTGCACATTTTGTTAAAGTGAATCGTAGAAAGCATCGTGAATTTTAATTTAGAAGGCAACCCATTCGGACCAGTACTTTGTACTTTCACAGTGGCAAAACTAGGGCGCCGATAAGTCCAATTAAACACAAATCACAAATGATTACAACTAATCACCAATTATTTGAAACAAATCAACAAGCCGCCTTTATCTTGTTCACTGATAAATTTTCTAGCAACATGACTAACATATTTGGTAATGATTTGAATGGCAGTGCTCTAATGTGGATAAGAAAGTTTCACTTCAAAAAAAAAAAATAGTATACTGCCATTAAACAATTTTTTTAATAATTTCTATTTTTTTTTTTTTTTTTGTATTTTCTGTTCTGAAACGTCGAAAACTAAAAAAAATTAACCAACTAAATATAATTCGTTAAAAAGAAAAAAATAATTTAATTTATTAATTTTATCTTTGAAATTTTAACTTTAAAAAAAAATAAGATTATATTTTATTTCAATGTTTAAATAAATAAATAAAAAATTAGCATTTCGTTAGAAATATCAAAGAGATAGAGAGAATTTAATTTTTATATATTCCATGGAAGGGAAAGCAGGTAGCCTCCTGCCTGGTACCTGAACAATTCCATTCCATTGACGACAAACAAGATAAGGCGAGAATGGATTCTATAACTCGAGAAAAAAAAAAAAACGGAAACATAGAAAGAAGGATGTAAAAAAAAAGAAGAGGAGGTGAGAAAGAGAGAGAGAGAAATAAAACTTGATAAGCGAACGATATACAGAGTGTAACAAAAGTCTTAAAGGAAAAAAAAAATGATTTCATGCAATTAATGCTCTTAATTTGCAAATTACAATATTTCGGGGAACAAGAAAAAGGCGGCTTGTTAATTTATTTGAAATGGTTGTTGGCAAGAGCGGATACAAGGGGGATATATACATGTATGTTCTGATAAACAAGTATAGAATACACCTTTAAATTACCGAAAGAAAAAATTGTGTGCTGTGCGACCAGTCACACCAGATTACCCCCCCCCCCCCTAGAAACTCCTCTGGATCCGCTCTTGATTGTTGGATTTCAAACTGTAATAATTTTTGAATTTATGTTTGAGTGAACATATCGGCGATCTAGTTTTATGAAAGCAGAAAGTACTGGTTCGAATCCAGGTATGTCCAATCAAACACAAATTCAGGATTTATATTTTGTATAGGCTTTAGTTTAAGAATTGTAAATTAAATTAATGTGATTTACATAATCTATAATTATCTTTTATAAAATGTGCAGAATAGTTACCGTGATTCATTACACTATCTACTTTAGAATAGGGCTGGACGGTAATGGATTTTCATTACCGACCTCGATAATGAAAAAAAAACCGGTTTTTCTCGAAAGTCGGTAAAAATTTTTTACCGCCCGCGGAACCAAAGTTTGCCGCCGCGGAACATTTTTTTTTTTGCGGAACCAAAATTTTTCCCAGGGCCGAAAAAATATTTTACCTTTTTTTTAGAGAGCCAATTTTTTGCCGAAACATTTTTTTTCCCCCGCAGAACCAAAATTTTTCCCCGTTTTTTTTTCTCGCGGAACCAAAATTTTTCCCCGGCCGGAAAAATATTTTACCTTTTTTTTAGAGAGCCAATTTTTTGCCGAAACATTTTTTTTTCCCCCGCAGAACCAAAATTTTTCCCCGTTTTTTTTTCTCGCGGAACCAAAATTTTTCCCAGGCCGGAAAAATATTTTACCTTTTTTTTTAGAGAGCCAATTTTTTGCCGAAACATTTTTTTTCCCCCGCAGAACCAAAATTTTTCCCCGTTTTTTTCTCTCGCGGAACCAAAATTTTTTACCGACCGAAAAAATAGGTTTTTACCGACTTTCGAAAAAAAACCGGTTTTTATCGAATTAGAGGTTCGTTACCGCGTTTTCGGTAAAAAATTTTTACCGGTTTTTACCGGTAAACCGGTTTACCGTCCAGCCCTACTTTAGAACTGCATTTTGAATAACAAACTGTATACCCTGGTGTATAGCACATGGGTAAAGTACTAGCCAGTGTTCAAATTATATATATTGAATACAACCTGTATTCATATTATTTTTTTCTGCCTTTTCGTCCACTGAGCCCATTTAAGTGTTTCAACGTACGATATATTACTTTCTCTTATCTATGTATATGTAATATATATATAGTGAGAAAGTATTGGATTCATGTCAAAAATTCGTATATAAGTTAAACATCCCCTGGGAGCGTGAAAATAAACTTTTAATCAAAATCGGCCAAAGAGTACTAGTACTTTACTGATGTACTGATTTTTTCAGTTTTTTTTTTTTTTTTTGATTTTCTAAAAATTCGCTCCAACCTTTTTTTTTTTTAATATTGGCGGAAACTAAATATATGTCGACACGAAAAACATGGTCTGACAAGCACAGAACACAACTTCCGATTACCGAAGGTAAGAGAAAGTTGTGTGCTGTGCGACAGTCACGCCAGATTTTTTATTTTAATATACCAACGGCTACAGGATATTTAATATTAGTATAAGGGTATTTTATGGCTTGTGGAATTTGTATCATGAATGAAAGTTAAAAGAAAACGCAGCCAACATTTTTTTCTTTAAAAATATATTTTAACAGCTGACGTTTGGGCTTTGCTCAAAGCCATCCTCGGAGCTGTTATTGGTCATTATGTATATATATATATATATATATATATATATATATATATATATATATATTGTATTTTGAATTGTATTTGGTATTCATTTAGGATATAACATATATACATAATGACCAATAACAGCTTTACCCAAAGACGTTTCGTCAGCTGTTAAAATATATTTTTAAAGAAAGTTTTGGCTGAGTTTTCTTCTAACTTTCATTCTTGATATAATTAATATTATTTACTTGAAACGAGTTGTTTAAAAAATTACAGCAAGTAATTAAGGAAAGGAGAGGGGCAGGCCTCTCGAATGCGGGTCGCGCGGCTAGTTAATTTTTAATTTCCCCAGTTAATGAAATAAATTTTTTATTTTACGATAATTTACTGTATGTTTGATATAATTAGATCCTTTTTGTGTTCAATTCATAAAGTTTACAAATTCCAAGACGTTTGTTGTGTGTGTGTGTGTGTGTGTGTGACTTTGTTAACTCGGACACACTTTAATTCCCTTCTTCCTCTCTCTCTCTCTGGGTTAACTGCCGCCAGTTGAAAACAACTCAAATAATTTCCTAGGAATAGAGGAGAGAACAAAATTTCTTGAGTAATAATTTCCCAAGGGAAGTTTAAGAATGTGTGTCGTTCGTTCGTTCGTTCATTCATTCATTGCTCTAGTAGTTTAGTTGTGTTAATCATAACAAAAAACATTATTTTACGTACACTAAAAATTAACCTAATAAGTTATATTACTTTTAAAAGGAAAGTGGGTAATATTATTTTAATACCTGCCCTAAAGAACTTGGGTAGTAATTAATATTAAACTTATTTAATTTTTCATCGAGATTATTATTAATATGAAAGCTGTGTTCTGTGTTTGTCACACCAGATTTTAGTGTCGAAATATATTTAGCTTCCGGCAGTTGATTAAATTTCAAGATGTAAAATTTATAAATATATAAAAATATTATAATTTCTCCTCTTTACAAGAGTAAAGTGTGCTTCATACAATTTTGAGAACAAAATGAGAATATACATTTTAAAGAGAAAGTAAAAAAAAAATAAATGATTTAGAAATTTTAGAAAAATGTAATAAAATCGAAAAAACTGATAAAGTTCATCAGTAGAGTATTAGTACTTGTTAGTCGTAGTTTATTTTCACGCCTCAGGGTGTTAGTAACTTAAATATACAATTTCAATTATGAAGCTCATTTCCTTCATACTTAATTTTGAAATTCTAGTTCACAGTTTCGGCTCTTGGCCATCTTCAGGCTGAAATTGTAATAAGCCGAAACTGTTTTTTCGCCACATTAAAATCTAAAAATGAAATATTTTTATTTTAATTATAATAATAATGATATTAAATTATTTTAATTATAATATCTATAATTATAATATGAAGTGTTCTGTGTCTCAGATTTTTGTGTCGAAATTTATTTAGCTTCGGATTTTAAAATTCAAGATAAACAGAAAAATATTTATATTTTGTTACAATTTCTTCTATTTTTCCAATCAAGTAAGAGTAAAGTAAATTTTGAGGACAAAATGAGAATATACATTTTAAAGAGTATCAAAAAAAAAATCATTGATTTATGAATTTTAATCAAAATCATTGAAGCGAATTTTCTAAAAAAAAAAAAAAAAAAAAAAAAAAAAAAATATTCATCAGTAAAGTATTTGTACTCTTTGACCGATTTTATTAAAACTACTATTTTCGCATGTCAGGAAGGGATCTAACTTAAATATAAAATTTCAATCATGTAGCTCATTTCGTTCATACTTTAATTTGAAATTGTAGAACACAGTTTCGGCTCTTTGCCATCTTCAGATTGAAAATGTGAAAAAGCCGAAACTGTTTTTCCCGTCAATAAAATCTAAAAATAAATTATTAATTTATTTTGCTTTATTTTGACGTTACAACGTCTTAAAAAGCAGATATAGGAGCCGAGTAGGGGAGACATGCACGAAAAAGTTAAATAAAAACACATATTCTGGTCTATTCTCTAAAAACAGGCGTTAAAATTTAAAATAAAGAAATGGGTTTCAAAAAGTAATGTAAAAACAATTACCGTTAAAAAAAATGCTAAATAAAGTTTCAACAGCGACGTTAACATGTTGCTTTTATTTCAAAGCTATCATAACCTTACTTTTTAGGTTAAGGACGCCATTTTTATTTTAAACACGATGTTAAAATATTAAAGACACCCCCTAGACATGGCATTAATTTTTAACACTTTTTACTAAATGTTAACGCTTTGGCTTTAAATTTTTGTTTACAGAGGCAAGGAAGTGATTTTGAGTAGCATTTTTTAACGCTTACATTACTTTTTAACACCCATTTGTTTATTTCAAATTTTAACGCTGGTTGACTATGGAACAGGTGATCGGAGAAGGATGAAATTTGATAAACGCATTGGACGGTAAAAATGTCACACAAGTCTCAGTCAAATAAACAATACAACAAAAAAGAATCGATTTTTTTTTTGTCTACAGAATTAAGAAAAGCAGAAACAAAAAAAAAGAGAAGATAGAAGAGGGAGCTTAACGAACTTAACGATTCCTTATGTTAATTTTAATTATAAGAGGAAGGAGGGAGGGGAGGGGGGTTAAAAATCCAATTAGTTTTTATACATTTAATCGCTTTATAACAAGGAGCCTCTAAATGAAGAAGGGCTTGGAGGTTCATAATTTATTTGAGGCCTTTTGAACTTGGAAACAAATCTTGGAGAAGGAGAGAGAGAGAGAGAGGATGGCCTGTCTGACTAAGTAAACTTGGCTATAATTTATAGCAGTGAAATACTTCAGTATCGTATAACACAATCTATTTGAAGATACACATTGAATAAATTAGTGAATTTAAAGAGTTGGAGTTTTTAAAAATAATAACGAAAAACTTTGTTTAATAGTATTTT
>JAKCPI010023023.1:0-15991 GCA_023213315.1 Euborellia annulipes
AATTGAAATAAGGGAGTTGGAATAGATAATAGATAATATTGGTGAAAGGACTGCACTAAACCAAGCTCAATTACAGCTTATATCGCACACACCTACCGATCTGCCGCTCTACCTTACTTACCGCTCTACCTCTTCCGCTCCATCTTCGCTCGTACCGTACCCGAGGCCTAAGAAGCACAAGGTCTCTCTCCCGGAACGTTTAATGATGACTTCTGACTATATTTTATTTAATACTAGTCGCAAAGCCCGCTTTCGGCCCCTGGACCCCCTTGCCCGCCTCCGTTTATTGCCGATTTGCGGGATATTTTCTTGTTGCAATGCAAGTGTTGAGATGTTAAGGAAAGGATCTTTGAGTTCAAGCGAAAATTACCGACTGGGCACAGCACAAAGGGTCTATTTATGACTGTTTGAAAGGGTCAGTCGTATGCGTGCTCTCTTCTTTTTTCAAGTGCCCTAGTGGTAGGCCCTATATCTGGAAAGCTGACTCACAGAGCAACAAACTACCTCTACAATTTTCCAGAGCCAACTTATAGATTTATGTTCCCCATATGGCTCCCAGCCCATAGTCATATACTTTTGAAAGCTGATTCGCAGAGCAAATGCCTGCCTCTCTAATTTCCTAGCCTACTTGTCGATTTTGTGTTTCCATATTGAAGAAATTTGATTAAATTAGTTTTCCAAAATATTTAAGAGATTCCAAATTATTACTACGTTACGTGTACCAGTCAATGCGTACTCAATTTCAAATAGATTCTTTAAGAAAATTGTGGATTTATACATACATACATACATTTTTCCCATTTTATTTTTATATAGATAGATAGATGAAAAGTTTTAACGCTCATATAGAAAATATAAAAATTAACAACCTGTTTCAGTCCCTCTACTTCCATTGAATTGACAAACTTTGTATTTAATGATATTGATATAAAAACCTATCATGGTCTCGAAATTTAAAATGGAAAATAAATAAATGGAGGGAAAAAGAAAAGAAGAAAAAAAAACATACAATTTATGAAGGATAGAATGAAATGAGCCGAGAGAGAGAAAAAAAAACAAAGCTCACTTCGTTGGAATTTGTTTAAGGATGATGCCAGCAAATCGAAATAAAAAAAAAACAAAAACATGTATTGTTATTATTACATGTCAGTTGGAAATTTTTGTTTTAGCGCATTGCAGTCATTTTGATTTTGAAGGTGAAAAAAAAAATCAGCTATAATAAGAATGGATACAATGAGGAAGAAACTACCGTCAAAAGTCTCAATCTCCGGTGCAGAAGGTCGACATCCTAGCCGCTATTCCAGCTAAAATCTTGATATTAATCTCTGTTATTTGATACATTAGGGAAGAGGAGAGGGAGAAGGTCCCATTGCCAAAAAAAAACCCTCCGGTGCAGAATATCGACATCTTAACCCGCTAATCCAGCGTTAATCTTGATATTACTTTCTGTCATTTAATACAATAAGGAAGAGGAAGGGGGCTATGATAACGTTAATGTACTCAACCTTACACAGTACTATTTATTTATACACTATTTTATTATTAGGGGAGCGTACAAGTATTACGTAACGCAATTTTGAAGAAGATTTTTGACCCCCCCCTCTGGGGTAAATGTAACGTCTAGGGGGGCTAGACTAGAAGTATCGGAAGTACCAGTTACGTAAGCGTTTGTTCAGCCCCTCTCTCCCCTCTCTTGTAACGCATGTTAACGTTTTACGAGACCCTCCCCCTCCCTCCCCAAATTGCGTTACGTAATACTTGTACGCTCCCTTATCTATTCTTATAACTACAGTAATTATAACTAACCTTTTGTTGCACTATTATTATTTGTTTATAAATATATATATATATTATTACTTAATCTATTTTAATTAATTATATTTTTCTGAGAATTTTATTAAATAATCTGATTTTTACTTCTTTAAGTTGGGTCAATGATTTGATTATTAATTTGTTCTATATTAACTTGTTTTAATTGTTCAATATCACCCTTACAATTAATTTGGCACCATTTCTCATGGAGCTCTAAAATTTTTTTCTTAACTCTACAATTTCTTCTTTATTGGCTTTAAGGCGGATAAAAGGAGGTAAAAAGAGGGGGTAAACATGTTATATTATTTAAATTTTTTTCAAGAAAAAGTTAAGCGGTTATTCGGGTATCCTTCAATTGCGGTTTTGCTAGATTAATCTCAGCATTTTGGGAGATCATTTGAGATTTTATTACTTGTTAATTCTGTTGATTATTTTTCATTCTATAGTTACATCATTTATTGACTTTTCGATGGCATCAAATCGACCATCTATCTTTAACGATAGATCTTCTAACTTCCCGATCACTTTGTTTAAATAGCATACTATTGGTACAAGTTCATTGGGAATAGAAGAAACTTCATTAGTGGGAAGAGGGTCGGCAAGTTCCCTGGGAGGTGAGATTAAGTCTAAAAGTGGGGATAGCCAATCATTCCCTCCCGCAATTTCTAAGTTCTCCATATCTAAATAATTAATAGATCCTTCCAATATAATCCTAAATTTTTTTGCCTATTCAAATCCCAGCTACCTATCCACCATGGATAACATTGTGGGGAAGAGGTCCCATTGCAAAAAAAAACCCTCATGTAGAGAAGATCGACATCCTAGCCCGCTATTCTAATCATATTCCTTTCTATCATCATTTATATAAAACAATTTATCTTTTCAACAAAAAACATGATCTATATCTCCGTAAAAAAAAAAAAGAAAATAAAACGTCAATAACGAAGTAATAATAAAACAAATTTCATTTTTTGTTGTTGTCGTTGTTGATGATATATGAACTTTTGTCGAAGGTTCATTTCATTTCTTCATTCCCTCTCTGATACACACATACACACACACACAGACAAAACATTTAAAGGATAGATGAATGAATGATGATGGACTTTTTGATAAATGCTCTCTTTTACGCGAAAAAAAAAATTCAAATATTCCATTCTGTTAACTTGATTATCATTTTAAACTGATTCGGATAATGTATGATTGATAATGTTTGTTGGTTCAAGTTCTCTATGAGGAAAAGGAAGGTGGGTACAACCCTTATCCCATCGCTAAAAGCCTCCAATGCAGAAGATCGTATTTTCTTTTTGGGTCCATGATGCTTTCAGGAGTGTACACCTAGATGACTGTGACACAACAATTTCAAAGAAAAGAAAAGAACTCTATTGCTGGAATTTGTTATAGCTGTATATTCCTTAAGTCATAAGGTATCAATACAATTCTATTTTTACTTGGTATTTTCAAGGTTTTTGGTTTGGTAACAGCAGATTTAACACTAAGTTATCCACCAAAATACTGTACTTATAGCGGATATTTGAGTTGCTCTCCAAATTAATTATTTTTGGAAAATGGAGACGGCAAGAATTCTCCAAACCAAAATAATAGAATATATTATAAATGGTAGAAAAAGGAGTGGCCTAAAAAATGCTTTGAGGAATATCTTAAGGAATCCTCTGCTCAGTAATTCGTAACCAAGATATTTCAGTACGCTCCATCAATTAGAATGTTGTATCATAGTGCAAATATAAACAAATTCTTAATGTTAGCCTAAAAAAGATAAAAAAAAAAAACGTTATTTATTCTACATTACCACTATATAAGAAATATATAATCAGGTGGATGGATGGACCTAAAGATAGAACTGCTCCTCTTCAATTACTCAGACCTCACTTCTCGACAAGTCCTAAGTCGGAATAATCCCTACTTAGGCCACCTCAAATTTGTGTCTTTTACTGGGAGTGAGATTTTCTCCCACTTTCCTACCCCAAAGAAATCTTCGGCATTATCAAATTATTCTAGATTTTTATAAATACTTGATTGATACTTTAGCACCAACAGCTTATCCCGATTAGCCACTTGCCTCCTCCGAGGATTTCCGTTCCATATATGGGAAATAGGAATGATTGCAAAAACATTACGTACTCAATGAAGAATTGAAATGGCTGTGGTGATGATTGAACAAGGAGCTCTATGAGGAAGGCAGCCAGGCAGAAATAAAAAAACTTTTATATTATTTCGTCGACCTTTTGGGGACGCATCACTCCCAACTTCTAGGCCGAAATAATTGTCACAAAAGTGATGGAGAGTTTCATAATGTATACACAACAACGTATTATTAACAAAACGTATGTTGTGCATAGTCTTTTAAGTTTGTTAAATAACATTATGAAATTCTCCATCACTTTTGTGATAATTATTTGGACCTGAAGATGGAGCGACGCACTCCGGAAACGTCGACGAATTTTTATTTCTGCTGGCTGCCTTCCTCATAGAACTCCTTCTTCAAACATTACGTACTTCACCAACCAATCAGAAAGCTAATTTTTATCCCTTTTTTTTTTCTAATAAATAAAAAAAGCTATTATGAAAATTTAAAGCTATTATTTATAAAAAAATCTCGCAATGACGTAATAATAAATAAATGTCTTTTGTCTTTATTTTTCATCTTCTTCTCGTTCTTTTGGTTTGGCTATTTGGCCTTGTTACTGTTTGTTTTCTTCTCTCTCTCTCTTTCTTTTTGTTTTTTAGGTCTTTCTTGTTGTTTTGTAGCTCACGTCTTTATGTCTGTCTGTTTATCTTAAGGATCATTTTTTATAACCTTAATCATGATTGTATGGATTCTCCTTTGGGAATATAACCTCAAATCCCTCTTCTTTCCTTTTTTTCAACTCATTAATTTTAAATTTTCTTATTGATATTAAAAAAAAAAATAAATAAAATTGGTGTTGACTTCAATTTAACAACAATAGATTTTTTCTTTTACATTCTTAGCCTCTTTTAACACCAATTTAAGATTATATGAGGTGAAATTCCAACTGAGAAGGCACTTGGCTTTTCATTTCTCCTTTCCCTTATTGATTCGCTGGCTGTAAGCAAAGCAAAGCCTTTTGCCAGAAAAAAAAGGGTACCCACCACCGCAACCGACACCACAACACACACACACCCATTAAAGGAAAAGTAAGAGATTATCATCACCTGGGATTTTGGGTTTAAAGATAACCAAACACTTTGTTAAAGGGTATTACAATCTCAAAACAATAGTTTTTATAAATATTTTAATTTAAATCATAATCTTGAGCTCATTATCATGATGGTCATGATAATCCTCACCTTCGATAAACAAGAGAACACTCTAGTGGTATGGTAATCCGAAAGGATCAAGCGGTTATAATTCTGGGTTGAAATCCACCTTTTGTTGTAATAAATTATCAATTTCCACTAATTGGCAGGGAAATGTGAACCCACCTTAATATTGTTCCAAGAAAGTTACTCCTTTTTCACGCAGAATTCATCGTGAATGTGTCCTTATCAAAACTTTTTTTAAAGGAATACTCTTTTTTGCTTTCTGGATAGCTTCTTGGGTAAATTCATCTTTTCTGATCCTCCAGATTCTTTATTTCATCTAATATCAGACACAATTCTCACCCAAATTCGTCATCTCTCTTAAGAACTTTGAATATCCTAAATATATAGTATAATAAAGTATAAATATTTGAGAAAATTTTAAAGAGCTGCATAATTGAGGCTTTCAAATTATTAAAATGAAAGTATGTGGGCGCAGTCAAATTCAATTTATTCTCAACAAAAGATTGGGTCAATTACAAAAGTTACACTGATTCAAAGTTCAACTTGATAAAAAAGTAAAAAACTAGCTTTAGAAAGTAAGAAAACAACACAATATCTGAACATGAAATACAATTCCTAATTTCGGCTCCAAATTTTCCCTCACTGTTTAAAGATTTGCTTACACTCTCTCTAAGAAACTATGATAGAAGTATTGATATGATGTTCAAATATCTAAAGTTTTTTTTTTTGATGATGCTGCAGATGGCTGGCAGATTAGAGAAATATTGGGAAGAATGAAATTTCCCTATTCCATTGCAGAGTATTATGTTCATATTCTTAAGATTAAATTCTTCACGGTGCAACAGTTTTATTATAAAATTTGACTAAGAACTTTATAAATAAAATTGTTAAGATCTTGTTCAACTCTAATTATTTAGTTGTTTATGCCAGGAGGTGATTTCGTCATGTTTCATTCTTACTTTTGACCTCACGTTCCATGTAGTAACCCTTGTAAAGTTTCAGTTTCTCATCAAATGTGAGGCTGTTTATTGACTATAAAGCAAGCTTGGCATTAATGGGAGATGAAGTCAGCATCCGATTCATGTCTAGGTACTTTGCAGAGATCATTTTATATGGTTTTATCTGCAACACTGCTTTTTTGAAAGAAATTTTGTAGAATCCCTTATCACTACTAGAAAAAAAAAATGGGACAAGTGATTTTCATAGACTTTTCTTGTCTTAAAGATCATACCACATTTTGAGTTTTGGAGTGCCAAGAAGATCGTACTCCTATCAGGACTATAAGGCTTATCTCAGTCAAGTTCACTTAGCTTTTAGCAGGTCACCAAAGATGGGGTATATGGTTTAGTTTTGTTTTGAAGGTACCTAACTTCTTTCCTATTGGCTAATTCAGTCCGTTTCAGGTCGTTGGCTTCCCTTTTGTTGTTGGAGCTCAGAATTAAGTTTTGATTCCAAAGTAGATGATTGATTCCCTTTTAATTCAATCAAACACTATTTGAATTGCTTTTTAATCAAACAATTCTCCTCTCCAGCGCTCCATCCTGCTAAAAACACCTGAAGAAAACTACTTTTAAACCTACAGATAATAATATTACAACAGGTATCACATCAAAAATAGAAATAAACACTATTTATTTATCATAGTGTACAAGATCTTAAACGCCAAACATCGACATGAAAAGCATCGCATCTGTCTGATGGCCAAGATCATAATTGTGAGGACCAACCAGTTACACAGCCAAATGGGCTGACATGAACCTACGGATCCTTGCATAATTGGTCACTCTGCCAATATCACCTGGTGGTTTTAGTTTTAATTTATCCAAACTCTTTATCTCCTGTTTTCCAGTCAAGAATTTGACGACTTCCATAAATTATTATTCTACTCTAACTACTTGTGAGAACAATTGTTATTTGTACTGAACACAGATTAAGAGAGAGTAAAAAGATCCCTTTTTCCTAAGAGCTTAGCGACACTTTGCGTTTGACCACTATCATATAACCTTCTCCCATTGAAAGAGAAAAGGGTTTCCTCTTCTAAGTATTCACATTTTCATCTTTAGGAAGAAGATCCTTCTTCCTCCTAAAAATAAAATAGAAAAATGTTCTCCTCTGAGTGAGATAAATGATAGCGCGTGATGTTTGCTCTTGTCACGTGCGCATCACACATCACAGCTTTTTTTTTTACTTTCCTTCTCTTTTTTCTCTCTTCACCCCAATCTCCATCCCCAAACCCAAGACACACACACAGTTCTTCCTTTTATCCATCAAATGACACTCATATTTGGAACCAACGTTCTTTTTTTTAATATACAGTGAGGTACAAAAGTTGAATTCTTATTTTGTTGGATTTTGAAGATAGAACGACCTGATTAGAGCTGCAGAAATTTCTGAGAACACATGCTTGAGATTCAACCCAAGTTATTTTGTGTTTCACATCAGATTTTTTTTTTCATTTTATTTAATTACATTTTTCAACAAATTTTTTTATTTTTTTAATATATAATTCTATCTAATCATAAATAGAGATAAAAGCGATGATTTTGTTCCGCTCATGGAATCTGTGTTTGTGATTTATTTACGTTTATAATATATTCATAATTTTTCATTTTTAGTTATAAATTATTAAATTTTTTTCATATGAAGGCCAAAATATCAGTTAAAAAAAAAAAAAATATGTGATGTGATGAGCAATACGATATGTTAAATAAATAAATGGCTAGTGGCATTAGAAATTAGATTGAAATATAATTACCGTATTGTAATATTATTGAATTGTTAAATTATTTTTGATGAGGACCATGACTAGAGATTATTTTTATATTTAAAAAACAGTTCTAAAGTAGATAGCGCAGTGAAGTACGGTAACTGTTCTTCACATATGGACCCTGTTATGCAATAGCATGTCAAGCGCCAAAAAATTATAAATTGAGTTAAGCACGGAATATTGTTTCAAATGCTATAATTATGAAATATGTCCTAAAAAAATTTATATTTAATGTTACTTGAACAATTGACAAAAAAAAAAATTATATACCTGGTATAATCCAATCAAAACAAAAAACTTTAATGTTAATTTTCTCAAAACTCGGTAGGTGGCGCTTGACACACTAATGCGTAACAAGGTCCATATATGTAAGAATATAAATTTTCAATTATAAAATTCAAAAAAAAAAAAGTCTATATATAATATAAATAAAAAAACAATAGGGTGTCCAATCCTATAAATTTTGTGTTTGATTGGGTATCCCTGGAGTCGAATCAATACTTTCTACTTTCACATTAATAGGTCTCTATGTAATATTACTGTTTATTTAAAATATTTTTATGAAAAGTGACGAGATTTTTCTTAGAGTATATTCGAAATGCTGTTCTAAAGCTGATAGCGCAGTGAATCACGGTAACTGTTCTGCACATTTTGTAAAAGTGAATCGTAGATATGTAAGCACATAAAATTTTAATTTAGAATTCTTGAAAAAAAAAAGTTTATAAATATTAATAATATAAATAATATAAAAAAAAGCAACAGGGTGGGAAAATTTGTGTTTGATTGGGCATCCCATTTAGGCCTGTACTTTCTGCTTTCACAATAACAGGACTAGGTCTGTATCTAATATTCTTAAGTTAAAATATTTTTATGAAGAGCGACTGGAGATTTTTACTACAGTTAATTCAAAATTCAGTTCTAAAGTAGATGGCGCAGCGAAGCACGGTAACTGTTCTGCACATTTTGTTAAAGTGAATCGTAGAAAGAATATTGAATTTTAATTTAGAGGGCAACCCATTCAGACCAGTACTTTCTACGTTCACAATGGCAAAACTAGGTCGCCGATAACTCCAATCAAATACAAATCACAAATGATCAGGGATGGGCAAGTTACTCGATTTTGAGTAACGAGATACAAAATACCAATTACGTATTTCAAATACATTGAAAATACCAATTACAAACAAATTTTTCCTTGATTTTAAAATTCTTTTTGGTGGGCTAATTCTGGAACCCTAAATAAATTTAGTTTAGGAAAGTGGCAGCTAAATTTATATTGGAGAATACCTTTGGAAAATCGAAAACAATAAGATTAATCATGATATTAAAAAAAAATTTATTTATAAAAATATGAAAAGGTTAACTTATAAATAATAGAACAAGTGAACGCAAACAAAGAAAATTTGACATATATACATACATATTAAGTGGTATAGACTTTGTAATTATGATTACCTTTCAAAAAAACCAAGTTTTCAAAAGTTTTGTCGGATAATCTGGACCTGATGGAGAATGAATAAACCCCGCAAATGAAAACAATCTTTCTACTGGTGCAGAAGAACAAAGATGTGTATTAAATCTTATAAATAATTCCTTTATTAAAGGATAATTGTTCAAAGAATTAAAATGTTTGCTCTTATCATTAAAATAGGTTACAATTTCTAAGTCCATCTTTGAGTCCATTTTATCTTCTGGCGAGCTTAATAAAACAAGAAACTCCTCTTCCTCATCACTATTAGTTGAAGAGTTGTCATTATTATTCATAGATACTTTAAATTTTTTTGAGGTATTTATACATAAATTATAAATTCTTTTTTTTTCACTTTCAGGTAAATTTGTTAACCATCTTAATTTAAAAGTTGGATGGAAGCATGTAGCCAAAATAGCTTCGTTTACTTCAGGGGATAATTGAAAAAATAATTGAAATCTTCTTTCAAGAGCTTCTAATAAAGGTGTAATTAAATTGCCAACATAGCGGAATCTCTCTGATTTCAAAGATTCAAGTTTAATCTTAAGTGAAAAAAGGGTAGGAATCAAATGACCATAATAAGAATTATTTTCATCTTGCAAATGATCTAATGCCATTGCAATAGGTTTCATTAAAATTATTATTTTAGATAAATAATCCAAATCAATATCTCTGAAAGACTTTAATTCTAGTTGTTTGCAAACAATATTAAGTTTATCTTTATATTTTAATAATTGAATCAATGAATCGTACAATGAGTTCCACCGGGTGGGTACCGGGTAACTTAAAGAGCATTGTAAAACATCTGAAATTATTTCTGAAGACTTCGGTCTTCTAGATAAATTCCATATAGCTGTACATTTGGCCATAGCAGGATAAAGAAATAATAAATTTTTAAAAATATTTATATTGGATTATATATATGTAAATTTTTCATATATAATTGAAATGATAATAAAATGGGTCTTACCATGAATAATTTAGTCGTTGAGAGCTTGTTGAAAGAAGAAAGCAAACGTTCTTTAACGAAGAATTTGCCGGTTTGATTGGCTTCTATCATTCTATTTACTGGTTTTTACGGTTTTCACTAAGATTTAGAGCAAAGAACCCACACGACGATTACATACAGTAATATTAAATAAATTAAAAAGATTTCAGCTCCCTCTGCAAGACTTTTTAAACGGCGGCAAATTAAAAAAAAAAAAAAAAAGTATTTGGTATCTCGAATTTCAGATACCAATTACTAAAAAATGTAACGAAATACAAGATAGCAATTATTTTGCCTATGCCGAGATACAAAATACCAATTAATATTGTATTTCGTATCTTGTATTTCAAATACATGTAACTGATTAACGCCCATCCCTGCAAATGATTACAACTTGATAATTACCAATTATTTGAAAACCGCCTTTATCTTGTTCACTGATAAATTTGCTAGCAACATGACTAACATATTTGGTAATGATTTGAATGGCAGTGCTCTAATGTGGATAAGAAAGTTTCACTTAAAAAAAAAAACAATAGTATACTGCCATTAAACAATTTTTTTAATAATTTCTATTTTTTTTTTTTTTTTTTTTTGTATTTTCTGTTCTGGAACGTCGAAAACTAAAAAAAAAATTAACCAACTAAATATAATTCGTTAAAAAGAAAAAAATAATTTAATTTATTAATTTTATCTTTGAAATTTTAATTTTAAAAAATAATAAGATTATATTTTATTTCAATGTTAAATAAATAAATAAAAATCTGGTGTGACTGGCGCACAGCACACAACTTTCTCTTACCTTCGGTAATCGAAAGTTGTGTACTGTGCTTGTCACACCAGATTTTTTGTGTCGACATGTATTTATTTTCCGACAGTAGGGTACAATTGAATTCAAGATGTAAAATTTATAAGTATGGGAAAATATTTATATTTTGTTACCATGGCAACCATTTCTCCTATCTTTTCTATGGAGTTCAAGAGTAAAGTGGTCTTCAGAAGATTTCAATCACAAAATGAGAATATACATTTTATAGAGAATCTAAAAAATAATTGATTTTTGAATTTAAAAAAAAATCGTTGGAGCAAATTTTGAGAAAATCGAAAAAAACTGAAAAAGTGAATCAATAAAGTACTAGTACTTTTTGGTCGATTTTGTTCAAAAGCTTCGTGTCACGTCCCATGGGGGTGCCTAATTTAAATATAAAATTTCAACCTCCTGGCTCTTTTCGTTCTTGAGATATTTTGTTCACAGACACACACACAGACACACACACACACACACACACAGACAGACAGACAGACCATGTCGCGAAAACCACTTTTTTGGATTCAGGGGACCTCAAAACGTGAAGATCCATCAAAATCTCGACATCGAATTTTTGACATGAATCCAATACTTTCTCTCTATATATATATTACATATATACATAGGTAAGAGAAAGTAAAAAATTAGCATTTCGTTAGAAATATCAAAGAGATAGAGAGAATTTTATTTTTATATATTCCATGGAAGGGAAAGCAGGTAGCCTCCTGCCTGGTACCTGAACAATTCCATTCCATTGACGACAAACAAGATAAGGCGAGAATGGATTCTATAACTCGAGAAAAAAAAAAAAAAAAACGGAAACATAGAAAGAAGGATGTAAAAAAAAAAAAGAAGAGGAGGTGAGAAAGAGAGACAGAGAAATAAAACTTGATAAGCGAACGATATACAGAGTGTAACAAAAGTCTTAAAGGAAAAAAAAAATGATTTCATGCAATTAATGCTCTTAATTCGCAAATTATAATATTTCGGGGAACAAGAAAAAGGCGGCTTGTTAATTTATATGAAATAGTTGTTGGCAAAAGCGGATACAAGGAGGAGGAGGAGGGGCGGGGGTAACAATCCAGCCTCCGAGAATTGATAAAAATATTTTAATACTTAAAAATTTTATTTGTATATACATGTATGTTCTGATAAACAAGTATAGAATACACCTTTAAATTACCGAAAGAAAAAATTGTGTGCTGTGCGGCCAGTCACACCAGATTACCCCCCCCCCCTAGAAACTCCTCTGGATCCGCTCTTAATTGTTGGTTTTCAAGCTGTAATAATTTTTGAATTTATGTTTGAGTGATCATATCGGCGATCTAGTTTTATGAAAACAGAAAGTACTGGTTCGAATCCAGGTATGTCCAATCATACACAAATCCAGGATTTCTATTTTGTATAGGCTTTAGTTTAAGAATTGTAAATTAAATTAATGTGATTAACATAATCTGATTAACTTTTATAAAATGTGCAGAATAGTTACCGTGATTCACTACACTATCTATTTTAGAACTGAATTTTGAATAACAAACTGTATACCCCTGGGGTATAGCACATTGGTAGAGTACTAGCCAGTGTTTTCAAATTACATATATTGAATTATTTATATTATTTTTTTCTGCCTTTTCGTCCACTGAGCCCATTTAAGTGTTTCAACGTACGATATATTACTTTCTCTTATCTATGTATATGTAATATATATATAGTGAGAAAGTATTGGATTCATGTCAAAAATTCAATGTCGAGATTTTGATGGATATACACGTTTTGAGGTCCAAAAAAGTGGTTTTCGTGACATGGTCTGTCTGGTGTGGGTGTGTGTTCAATTTTAAGCCGGAAGGAATTGAGCTATGAGACTGAAATTTTATATATAAGTTAAACATCCCCCGGCAGCGGGAAAATAAGGTTTTAATCAAAATCGGCTAAAGAGTACTAGTATTTTACTGATGTACTTTTTCAGTTTTTTTTTGATTTTCTAAAAATTCGCTCCAACAGATTTTTTTTTTTTAAATATCGGCGGAAACTAAATATATGTCGACACGAAAAATCTGGTGTGACAAGCACAGAACACAACTTTCTCTTACCTTCGGTAATCGAATTGTGTGCTGTGCTTGTCACACCAGATTTTTTAATTTTAATATACCGACGGCAACAGGATGTTTAATATTATTTGCTTGAAACGCGTTGTCTGAAAAATTACAGCAAGTAATTATGGAAAGGAGAGGGGCAGGCCTCTCGAATGCGGGTCGCGCGGCTAGTTAATTTTTAATTTCCCCAGTTAATGAAATAAATTTTTTATTTTACGATAATTTACTGTATGTTTGATATAATTAGATCCTTTTTGTGTTCAATTCATAAAGTTTACAAATTCCAAGACGTTTGTTGTGTGTGTGTGTGTGTGTGTGACTTTGTTAACTCGGACACACTTTAATTCCCTTCTTCCTCTCTCTCTCTTTGGGTTAACTGCCGCCAGTTGAAAACAACTCAAATAATTTCCTAGGAATAGAGGAGAGAACAAAATTTCTTGAGTAATAATTTCCCAAGGGAAGTTTAAGAATGTGTGTCGTTCGTTCGTTCGTTCATTCATTCATTGCTCTAGTAGTTTAGTTGTGTTAATCATAACAAAAAACATTATTTTACGTATACTAAAAATTAACCTAATAAGTTATATTACTTTTAAAAGGAAAGTGGGTAATATTATTTTAATACCTGCCCTAAAGAACTTGGGTAGTAATTAATATTAAACTTATTTAATTTTTCATCGAGATTATTATTAATATGAAAGTTGTGTTCTGGGTTTGTCACACCAGATTTTAGTGTCGAAATATATTTAGCTTCCGGCAGTTGATTAAATTTCAAGATGTAAAATTTATAAATATATAAAAATATTATAATTTCTCCTCTTTACAAGAGTAAAGTGTGCTTCATACAATTTTGAGAACAAAATGAGAATATACATTTTAAAGAGAAAGTAAAAAAAAAATAAATGATTTAGAAATTTTAGAAAAATGTAATAAAATCGAAAAAAACTGATAAAGTTCATCAGTAAAGTATTAGTACTTGTTAGTCGTAGTTTATTTTCACGCCTCAGGGTGTTAGTAACTTAAATATACAATTTCAATTATGAAGCTCATTTCCTTCATACTTAATTTTGAAATTCTAGTTCACAGTTTCGGCTCTTGGCCATCTTCAGGCTGAAATTGTATTAAGCCGAAACTGTTTTTTCGCCACATTAAAATCTAAAAATGAAATATTTTTATTATAATTATAATAATAATGATATTAAATTATTTTAATTATAATATCTATAATTATAATATGAAGTGTTCTGTGTCTGTCAGATTTTTGTGTCGAAATATATTTAGCTTTGGATAGTAGATTAAAATTCAAAATATATAATTTATAAACATAGAAAAATATTTATATTTTGTTACAATTTCTTCTATTTTTCCAATCAAGTACAAGAGTAAAGTAAATTTTGAGGACAAAATGAGAATATACATTTTAAAGAGTAAGTCATTGAAGCGAATTTCAAACAAAAAAAAAAAAAAAAAAATTACATCAGTAAAGTGTTACTACTCTTTGGCCGATTTTTTTAAAACTCCTATTTTCGCCTGTCAGGAAGGTATCTAGCTTAAATATAAAATTTCAATCATGTAGCTCATTTCGTTCATACTTTGAATTTGAAATTGTAGAACACAGTTTCGGCTCTTTGCCATCTTCAGGTTGAAAATGTGAAAAAGCCGAAACTGTTTTTCCCGTCAATAAAATCTAAAAATAAAATATTAATTTATTTTGCTTTATTTTGACGTTACAACGTCTTAAAAAGCAGATATAGGAGCCGAGTAGGGGAGACATGCACGAAAAAAGTTAAATAAAAACACATATTCTGGTCTATTCTCTAAAAACAGGCGTTAAAATTTAAAATAAAGAAATGGGTTTCAAAAAGTAATGTAAAAACAATTACCGTTAAAAAAAAATGCTATTCTCTAAATAAAGTTTCAACCGCGACGTTAACATGTTGCTTTTATTTCAAAGCTATCATAACCTTACTTTTTAGGTTAGAGGACGCCATTTTTATTTTAAACACGACGTTAAAATATTAAAGGCATCCCCCTAGACATGGCATTAATTTTTAACACTTTTTACTAAATGTTAACGCTTTGGCTTTAAATTTTTGTTTACAGAGGCAAGGGAAGTGATTTTGAATAGCATTTTTTTAACGCTTACATTACTTTTTTAACACCCATTTGTTTATTTCAAATTTTAACGCTGGTTGACTATGGAACGGGTGATCGGAGAAGGATGAAATTTGATAAACGCATTGGACGGTAAAAATGTCACACAAGTCTCAGTCAAATAAACAATACAACAAAAAAGAATCGATTTTTTTTTTGTCTACAGAATTAAGAAAAGCAGAAACAAAAAAAGAGAAGATAGAAGAGGGAGCTTAACGAACTTAACGATTCCTTATGTTAATTTTAATTATAAGAGGAAGGAGGGAGGGGAGGGGGGGGGGGGGGATTTAAAAAATCCAATTAGTTTTTATACATTTAATCGCTTTATAACAAGGGGCCTCTAAATGAAGAAGGGCTTGGAGGTTCATAATTTATTTGAGGCCTTTTGAACTTGGAAACAAATCTTGGAGAAGGAGGAGAGAGAGAGAGAGGATGGCCTGTCCTGACTAAGTAAACTTGGCTATAATTTATAGCAGTGAAATACTTCAGTATCGTATAACGCACAATCTATTTGAAGATACACATTGAATAAATTAGTGAATTTAAAGAGTTGGAGTTTTTAAAAATAATAACGAAAAACTTTGTTTAATAGTATTTT
>JAKCPI010023024.1:0-11485 GCA_023213315.1 Euborellia annulipes
AACGCAACATAAAAAAAAAAGAAGAAATTATTGTTTGTCATGGTAGCATAAACCTATAATAGGTTTATTCATCTCACTTATAAAAAGTGCAAAGCTGCCCAGGCACGCTATCTAGGTTAAAAGGGCAAACATACCCAAAATGACTAGAACAAAGAGTGAAACTTTTGTTATCTGTTCGATTGAGGTCATAAGCTTGTAAAAAGAGTTCTTAATAATCTATCCTAACCTTCAGTTGTCATTTTTGTCTTGCATTGTTTCGAATATTTTTTAAAACGTTGATCCTTAAATACGTAAATAAAAAAAATAATAATAATAGAGAAAATTAATAAAAGAAAATGAAAATAAAGTCTAAAACTTACTAATCTTTTTTATTGTCAATAATATTTTAAACGAGATAGAGTGAGAGAAAATGGCGGCAAGAGGTGGTCATTTACTAAAGCTTTGGCGCTGAGATCGGCCAGCACAATTCACACCAGCTATTCGATTGAGTCAAATTATGCAGCAAAATCTATTGACTTTCTACTACAAAGCAAAAGAAGCAAAATCTACTGACTTTCTACTAGTACGGTACTTTCTGACCCGGCCCAAGTTTGAAACGAATAGAATGCAGGCGTGCACCTAGCGTGCAAAAAATGAAACGAACAGAATACAGGGCAAAATGTACAAATTATGTTGCAATTGCAAGCGAATAGACTATTAACGATACACATTTTTAAGAAACGATATATATTAGAGGGTCAGGCATATTGATTTATTCCTTTTGGTTAACTGCGATTTGATATTGTTATTTAATCATATGATTAGCTTAACTAGATGTGAAAAGACTCGAATATCATATCATACTAGTTGACTATGATGTCAAGTAGTTTATCCGAGGGTTAGCTAATTAATTAAATGTGAAGAAACTGGCCCTAAGTGCTCTTAAATATTGTGCCATCCAATTATCATATAATTTTTGAATGAATATTTATTTTGCAATTTCAAAAATATTTTGAAAAATTCCTCTCGTGTTTTTTTTATACATATTTATTTAATAGAGTTGGAATATTGTTTGTTTTTTTCTCATTTCTGTATGAAATTGGGACTAAGTTAATTAGTTTTATAATTGCATAAAGTGTGTGGGGGAGGGAGAGGGGATTGTGTTTGTAATCAATGACCACCAGCAGTCGGTGAGGATAAATGACCTCCTCAGGGCTAGAGATCAAATTTTATAATTATTTAACCTAATAATAAAGAAGGGAATAAATCAGGTGTCATTTGCAGTTGGCATACAGGTGGAATGGGCCTCCAGGGACAAATTGCCTTTTTAGTCTAGGATCGAGCTGATTGATGTTGCAAGTATACAGTATATATGAGGGTGTAAGAATTATAGAGATTGGGGAGTAGAGAATGTCATGAGAACTTTATTCTTTATAAGTGAAAATGATTCTTTTATAAATTTCTGAGGGGAAATAAAAAATCTTGTGTGACTGGTCGCACAGCACACAACTTTCTCTTACCTTCGGAAATCAAAAGTTGTGCTCTGTGCTTGTCACATCAAATTTTTTTGAGTGGAGATTATTTAGTTTCCGCCGATATATTAGAATTCAAGACGTAAAATTTATAAACAAGAGAAAATATTTGTTTTGTTACCATGGCAACCATTTCTCCTATCTTTCCTATGAAGTACAAGAGTTAAGTGTGCTTCATAAGATTTCGAGGGCAGAATGAGAATATACGAGGGCTCGCTGGTGTAGTGAGCTAGGGTGTCAGCTTCTGCAAAGAAGATCCCTGTTCAAATCCTTGGCGTGCGGGATTTTTCATTAAATAAAAATATTTATTTAATGTAAACAAATCCTCAAGCAAGCCCTGGATTGGAATATAGGATCTTACCACAATAGCCCTCAGGCAACTCTACGAGGAGAGGGAGTTGCTGTGACATCCCGTCCTGTGGAAGGGACGTAAAGAAGATTCCCTCTCAGTGATGCATTCTTCGAAAGGAGTAGGCTACACGCCGGTGCTGAGGGAGTCCCTCCTCAACTAGGACATCCTCCATAGCATAGAAGAGGTTGGATAAAAGGAGCCGGTTGGAACCAGAAATAAGGATTAGTTCACACTAGCTAGAGACGAACGCAGGAGGAGGAGTTAGAGATAGGAAATGATGTAACTTCACGGGGTGCCGGTAGATGGCTACGGCCAGAGGCCGGTTGGGTTTGAGGTGTGTGTCTTCGTACACGAAAGCACCTCGGGCAAATAAACGGGGATCCCGATAGGAATTTTTCAAATAAAAAAAAAATGAGAATATACATTTTAAAAAGCATCTAAAAAATAAATGATTATTATGAATTTTAATCAAAATCGTTGGAGAGAATTTTGAGAAAATCGAAAAAAAAAAAAAAACTGAAAAAGTACAACAGTAAAATACTAGTAATTTTTGGCTGATTTTGTTCAAAAGCTTCGGTTCACGTTTTACGGGGTTCCTAACTTAAATATAAAATTTCAACCTCATAGCTATTTTCGTTCTTGAGATAGACAGTTCACAGACCATGTTGTGAAAACCACTTTTTTGGACTTAGGGGACCTCGACATCGAATTTTTTGACATGCTCTCGTGCTTGGTGTAGTTGGTAGCGTGTCTACCTTCTATGTCGAACGTCATGAGTTCGGACCCCAGGCAGTACGATGATTTTATTTAAGCCATTTGGATACCAAATGGCTTAAATACAATGCCTCCAATAGATAGTTTAAATAATAACGATTATCGTCAAAGTCTTAAATGGCCCAAGTTGCCGAGAAGACATGTGTGAATGTGTGTGTGAGTGTGAGTGTGAAGGAGAAAAAAGTGTTAAAAAAATGACATGAATCTAATTATTTCTCTCTATATATTACATATTTAGGTACTTTATTGAACCAAGATAAGAAAATCAAACTATTATAAAAAAAAAAATCTGGTGTGACTGGCGCACAGCACACAACTTTCTCTTACCCTTCGGTAAGAGAAAGTTGTGCACTGTGCTGGTCACACCAGATTTTTTGTGTCGAGATATATTTAGTTTCCCATAGCACCTTAGTTTCAAACTTGCATTTTAAATGTTGACTGCTTGAAATAAACTATGGTTATTTTTCAAAATTTTAATCTCATATTTGAACATTTTATACACAATATAGATTCGTAAATAAATACAAAATTTCATAAGAATTGGAAAAAAAAAATTTAAATGCGTAAAAAGTTCCAAAGGGGACCCCCTTTTGAATCGAAATTAACATACAAATCCCTATAGGAAATTAACATTGGTCAAATGCGAAGATAAGGTAGAAAAATTTAAAACGCGTAGAAAGAGAGAAGATAGTTTTGTGAGAGAGAGAGATATGTTTTCTCCGAAAAAAAAAAAAATGGGCGTTTAAATAATAATTGATTTTTAATCTAATAAAAAGAAAAAGATTTAAATTCGGTTACCATGGCAACCATTTATTTCTCCTATCTTTCCTATGAAGCACAAGAGTAAAGTGTGCTTCAAACAATTTTGAGGGCAAAACGAGAATATACATTTGAAAGAGCATCTAAAAAATAATTGATTTTTGAATTTTAATCAAAATCGTTAGAGCGAATTTTGAGAAAATCGAAAAAAACTGAAAAAGTACATCAGTAAAGTACTAGTACTTTTTGGCCGATTTTGATTAAAAGCTTATTTTGTCGGTCCCGGGGGTGTTTAACTTAAATATAAAATTTCAGCCTCCTAGCTCAATTCCTTCATGCTTAAAATTGAACACACACACACACACACACACACACACACACACACACACACACCACACACACACACACACACACAGACAGACAGACAGACAGACAGACAGACCATGTCGCGAAAACCACTTTTTTGGATTCAGGGGACCTCAAAACGTGAAGATCCATCAAAATCTCGACATCGAATTTTTGACATGAAACCAATACTTTCTCTCTCTATATATTTCATATATAGGGTACGAGAAAGTAATAAATACCGCCGTTATGAAATGAAATACTTTTGAAAACAAAATGCACTAACACATCTAAATTTTGACAGCTTTTTAGTCCTGAAGAAGGGAGCGATGAGTGTTGATGAAAGAAGAAATAAATTGAGTTTTATTCCCTCTTTAGTTGCATACATCTCCAACACCTCAATTTAATCTTATACCGAACATTGCACTGGTGAAAGACTGTGATCGGACTCGTAACGTCAACAAAACTAAAAATATCCCAAAGATTATAAATATTCCCCTAATGGTAGCAGATCATTTACAGAGGGAGGAGAGACAGGTAATGTGCATTTCCCCTTTTTTCCGGAAAGGGGTTAAGTCACACGTGGGCGAGAGTTGGTTGTTTTTTTTTTCCTAGTTGACTTTGCTTTTAAGACATTAACGGTTTCCATCATTCTTAGATAAAAACATCTGCTGAAACAAACTGTTTAATCCTTTGGTCGCGTCTGTCTTTCTTGATTATTTATTTATAACGAGAAAAAATAATTTCCAAATTAAAAATAAATTAGATAGAATAATTCCGAGTTGATTTGTACCGTTTTATTATAATCACTTTGCAATTTTGTTTAATGTTTAATCAAGGCTCCCTCAGGAATAGAAATGCATTAAATAATGAATTAATGGTTTATTACCTTAATAAAATACTATTGTTTAATAAAAATTAGATGTTTAAAATGGGGTGAAAAGCTTTTTAACGCGGTTCAGTTTTCTGCCCCATGAGTCTAGGGCTAGGCCGATAAAAAATTTTAATCTGAATAATGTCATGACTGGAGAAATAAAACCAGCCCTGTCCCATTAGTGATATTATGATTATATTACGGTACAGAGTCTGATGATAATATAAAATTTCTTGAAGAAGAAAGAGGCATATGTCCAACAATAACAAGTGTTCTTGGACATAACGCCTTTCTAAAATATTATTTATTATCAACGTAGACAAGTCCATAACATAATCAGATTATGGCACTAGAAATTATCGGTTTTCAAAAGCCGGATCCAAAAAACCGGTGTTTAAAAACTATGTAATTCGAAACGGTTTTTTATCTTTTTAGTCAATGAATGAAACGTGTCAACTTGATACGTTTCATCTGTTAATTTTTTTAATAGACATCCCTAATACATGAGGTTTGTACTATGGACTAGTGGCTACAATCAAATAACTAGTAACTGTGATCTAGAGTAGCGGATCAACGGAATTAAAAACAAGTTCTGGGATGACCGAGCTTGATGTTTTTATTTATTTATTTTATATAAGATCGAAAATAAAAAACTAAAAATAACGTTAGTAAAGTACTAGTAATTGAGGTTGCAAAAGACGAGATCAATCGTAGGCCTAATTTGTTTTATATACCAATACCAAAATGTATTGTACATTTAAAATCTAAAAAAATCGTTAGAGCGATATTCGGGAAAAAGGGTAAAAAGTAAAAAAGTAAATCACAACTACTACTATTACTAATACTCGAAGTTTCCCAAAAACAAAACCTAGCTTAATAGGTACTTGAAATTTGAATTAAATCAGAGCGAATTTTTGAGAAAATTGGAAAAAAAACTAAATAAGTAAAATACTAGAACTCAAGGTTTCCTAAAGACGAGCTCAATTGTAGTTTGATTTGTATACCGCGAATAGGAAATATTTAAAATTTGAAAGAAATCGTTAAAGTGAATTAATAGAAAAGTAGAAAAAAGTACATCAGTACTTTTCTTAAAAATCCGATATTTCTTAAACATTCCCGTTTCCGGTACGATGATTCGATTATTTAAAGTTTAATATTTTCTTCATGCCATTGTCTTATATTATTCTAAAAGCAAAGGAATACATCGGTATTTTTTTATTTTTTATTTAAATTGATTTTAGAAGTCGACCCTATTGGTCAAAGTTTTGAGGAATGGTGCCGTTTAGAGTAGGATGATTCCATGATACAGAGTTTAATTAATTTTTTGAAAAAAATTAAAAACTTCTATTAAAAGTTGTTAATAATTTATTTTTACTTTCTCTTACCTCTATATATATGTTAATATATAGAGAGAGAAAGTATTGGATTCATGTCAAAAATTCGATGTCGAGATTTTGATGGATCTTCACGTTTCGAGGTCCCCTGAATCCAAAAAAGTGGTTTTCGCGACATGGTCTGTCTGTCTGTGTGTCTGTCTGTCTGTGTGTCTGTGAACAAAATATCTCAAGAACGAAAAGAGCTAGGAGGTTGAAATTTTATATTTAAGCTAGGCACCCCCATGGGACGTGACACGAAGCTTTTGAACAAAATCGACCAAAAAGTACTAGTACTTTACTGATTCACTTTTTCAGTTTTTTTCGATTTTCTCAAAATTTGCTCCAACGATTTTTTTTAAAATTCAAAAATCAATTATTTTTTAGATTCTCTTTAAAATGTATATTCTCATTTTGTGATTGAAATCTTCTGAAGACCACTTTACTCTTGTACTCCATAGAAAAGATAGGAGAAATGGTTGCCATGGTATCAAAATATAAATATTTTCCCATACTTATAAATTTTACATCTTGAATTCAATTGTACCCTACTGTCGGAAACTAAATACATGTCGACACAAAAAATCTGGTGTGACAAGCACAGTACACAACTTTCGATTACCGAAGGTAAGAGAAAGTTGTGTGCTGTGCGCCAGTCACACCAGATTTTTATTCGAAAAAATTCGAAACCGGTTTCTTAAAAAAGTTAAAAACCGAAGATCCGTTTTTCCAAAAGTAGGTTTTTGTATAAACCCTACTAGAAATATTTACGAAAATCGAAATCTGAGACAAAGCTGGTTTTAATTCTCAAAGCAGTTAAATAGATATTTGATTAATTTGGAGTACAATATTTATTGTATTAATGAAGACAAGTTCCCCCCTTTGAACATTTTCATGGACCTCCAAAGGATAGCAAAGTAGCTAGTAAAGATATAAAGAAAATGAAATATTTCTTTCCAGAAAGATGAATAAGTACGAGTTGAATCATAAAAGTTATTTATAGAGATAAATGAATCATTTTTGTCCCTTCGTTTGTGTTTTCGTGCAAAGGCAGCTAGAAATAGGTTAAAGGACTAAAATAAAATGAGGAAGCATATCGCTCACTCGTCTTATAATTATAATAAATGGTTGATATATAATATTTTTACTGGAATTGAATCAATTTTCTTTCTAGTGCCTTTTGAAAAAGATAATTTATTGATGGTGTGGGAATTTGGAGCCCCGCCCCCTTTTAGTGGATTCTACTTATAACTTCCGCCGAATGACATGAAAATTTGGGTATTAATTTATTTCCTCTATAAATAATAGTACATGAAGACGTAAGATAAGGTAGAGCTCTTGCTATATGTTCTAATGAGCAGTGTTTTCCAAATAGGCCTTATTAAATGTCAATATACGTTTTGAGTCCAAAAAAAGTAGGTCCCGAAAAATGATATGTCTGTCTGTGAACAAAATATCTCAAAAACGAAAAGATCTAAAAAGGTTTAAAATTGGTATTTAAGTTAGCCTCCCCTCCTTCCCCCTCCTCACTGGTACGTGACACGAAGCTTTTGTACAAAATCGGCCAAAGAGTACAAGTACATTACTGATGTACTTTTTCAGTTTTTTCGATTTTTCCAAAATTTGCTATAACGATTTTGATTAAAATTCATAAATCAATTATTTTTAAGATGCTCTTTTATGTATATTTTTATTTTGTTCTTGAAATTGTTTGAAGCTTACTTTACTCTTGTACCTTTTAAGAAAGATGGGAGAAATGGTTGCCACGGTAATAAAATATATTTTTCTGTTTATAAATTTTATATATGCCCTCAAGCCTTGGTGTAGTGGTTAGAGTGCTGGCCATTTGTACCAAGGATCGCGGGTTCGCATTCAGCCCCAGCCGACAAAATTCATTTCAATTTGGATACCAATTAATTGGAATAAATAAGGACGGGGTCTAAAATGCCTTCGATGTCAAAAAACGAATTAAAAAAAAAAAATTATATATTGAATTATCATGTAACGTTCTGCCGGAATAGTATGTAGAATCCAGGAGATGTAGGAATATATTAATATTATATATATGCAGGACATCGAATTTTTGACATGAATCCAATACTTTCTCTCTTATATATTAACATATATAGAAGTAAGAGAAAGTAATAACTTTTGGAAAAATATTTTTCTATTTTTTCTATTCAAATTCAATCTTGAATTTAAGTTACCTAATACCAGTAAAGTGAGTAATATACATAAAAAATAATAGCAAAATATTCTAAAAGTAGAAGCAAAGGAAAAAAAACTTGCTAACAAAGAATTCAACTCTTTCACTCATTCATTCTCTCTATTAAAAGAGAGTTTTTACTCTTAATAAACTGACACTCTGTATATACATTCCAAATATTTACATCTACCTTTGGTGCTCGACGAGTTTGTTTGGGAAATTTTATATGTTTAGATTACACGATGCTATTAATAAAGCATTTATGAAAAGCGAAAAGGGGATTTTTTTGAAAAGAGAAAAGCTTGAAAGAACAACTTTTATTAACAATAATTATAATAATATTGATATTAGACTCATATCTGTTTATTTAAATTTGCCGAAGGGGATTATTATGTTAAACTCTGAAAATATTGTACATTCCAACTCTACGAAATTGTATTTGCAATTTAAACTATTTTTGATATATAAAAAATAACAACCCTAAATGCAAGAAAAGATATCATCATTTATTTGGGGTGCTTGCTTTAAAACAAAATTTCTGGCTACGACACAGAATGTAGCAATATTCTTACAAAATTTTAAAAGAGTAAATACCAAGTTTCGGAATTGAGAAACAAATAGAAACGGAAATGCAGAATAAATTCGAAGGCAAGGAAATAATTTTTAGATCAAATGTGAAGGATCAAATACAAATGGCTTAAATAAGAATGCCTGGACCCCAATATATATGGACCCTGTTACGGTGTGTCAAGCGCCACCTTTCGAGTTTTGAAAAAATTAACATTAAAGTTTTTTGTTTTCATTGGATTATAATATAATTTTTTTTTTTGTTAATTTTGCAAATAACATTAAATATAAATTTTTTTAGGACATATTTTATAAAAAATACTATTGATTATAGCATTTGAAACAATATTCCGTTTTTTTTTTTTTTTTTTTTGGCGCTTGACACACTATTGCATAACAGGGTCCATATATATTATTGATAATAACGGTTATCATATAAAGTCTTGAATGGCCTAAGTTGCCGAAAAGACTGGGGGTATGTGGGTGTGAATGTGAATGAGAAAAAGTGTGAGTGTTAAAAAAAAATAATAATTTTTAAAAAGTTTTTGGTTTTTGTTTTTTATAATTAATTATACGAACGGGTACTGTACTCAATTAATTCGGATAATCGAGTTTCTACTGTAGGCTACAAACAAGAGAAATTTTTAAATTCGAACACGCTTATAAACAGTGCCGGCATGCTGACCTCGTATACCAAAAGTTGCGGGTTCGGACCCCAGGCAGTCCGATGATTTTATTTAAGCCATTTTTTAATATTTCGGTATGCCGAAAAATATTTTTTTTTAATTCTAATGTTGCGGGACCTCTAAAATGCGTAGGCGATCGCCTACTCCGCTTAATGGGTAATCCGGTATTGCATATAAACCAAACTATGCCAACACTTCAAAGGTGTGGAATTTAATATCAATTTAGCAAATAATCAATAATACTGAATAAGACACTATGTGATGTCTTTAAAGTTGTTTTATTCATAAAATAATACACTTTATGCGCACAGAGCCGTATCTAGAAAATATATTCGGGACGAGGTGGGAATGAAATAAATTCAAAAAAATATGAAATATTTTTTATAATTTCAAATAGAATTTAACATGTTTCTATTTATTTATAACTATTCACGAATTTGTGTGGGGACGGAAGAGTTGGATCACATACCCCCCCCCCCCTTCCTCAGCTGGCTACTCTTTTATATGAATGACTCTTACCAAATAAACAAACTTGAAACACATCGCCTAGTGTATTATTAGTATCAATTAGTATTCGTTAAATTGATACTAACTTATTTTAAAATACAACTGAAGATCGAGAGTTTAAATCTAATTCTAGTTCGAGTTAAGAAACTTTTAAAATAGTAATAACTATTAAAAGGGAATAAAATGTTAAATGAATTTATTTTTGACTGGACCTAGATTGTTTACTTTCTCTTACAAATATAGGTCTATCTATGTTAAGTGAGGTAATATAAACTATAGTGTGAAAGTGAGGAAATATATAGTGAGAAAGTATTGGATTCATGTCAATAAATTCGATGTAGAAATTTTGATGGTACACGTTTTGAGGTCCCCTGAATCCAAAAAAGTAAGTCCCACAAAATGGTATATCTGTGTGACTGTGAACAAAATATCTCAACAACGATAAGAGCTATGTGGTTTATATTTGCGTTAGGCCCATGTTTATAAATTTTACATCGTGAAACTAAATATATGTCGACACAAAAAAATCTGGTGTGTGCTGTGCGATCAGCCACACCAGATTATTTAAATATAAATTTAAATGTTAATAATAATTAATTTATATAGCAAATTAATAGATGAAAGTTTATTTAATAAATAGGAAGATTGACTCAGTGAAAAGACAAGAGAGAAAGAGATAAATGATTCTAAAAATGCTTTACTTTCTTATAATAAGAACGGGCATTTATAGATTGGATCATAAAATTAAGGGGGGGGGGGGGGGGAAAAAATACAAAGAGAACTCAAACAGATTCAAGCTAGATAAGAGATAAATAAAAGAAGATGGAAAAATTCCAATTCTTTTAGAGTTTAATGAAATTTACTGAAATAGAATTTTAATTATTTTTGCAAATAATTTAGATTAACAATTTCATTGGAAATTGTTTAACCTGTATTAACGAAACGAAGGCAATTTGATAGATAAGAAGTAAAGTTGTTGAAAAACATTTTTTGAAGAATGCAGACTGTTAAATCATTAAATTATAACAATATATGTATTTATAATAATAATGTCTCATTTTCATTAAATTATTATGAAAATAATTTAATTAAATAATCCACCCAGGCTTCATACAAAATGTTTTCAACTCTTCAAATATTAACAGTTAATCAAACTTCAAATGAATTATTAATCCAAAATATATTTGTTAAAAAATAAAATGTAATGAGGGGGATGGAATTATCCTACGGCACTCTCAAATAAAGCTATTGATTAAATTAATCATTAATTGTTTGAATATTGGCCTATATATTCTTTGTAATAGGGAAAAATTCAAAGAGAATTAAAAATATAAACGAGACTGATTTTTTGCTGTTTTTGTCGTTATTTATAAAGTGAGTAAGATTAAACTCATTCTAAACAAAGATAATCTAGTCTATTTTAAGAAGAAACAAAAAAAAAAATGAAAAAAATAATAAGGTTTACCGATTATATTTGGGCTAAATGCGAGGAGAGGAAAGGAGTTGCTCTTGAGCCAAGCACACAGCCAAG